>CABFOV010013061.1:0-10341 GCA_902141375.1 Timema poppense
ATCGTCTATAAAAGCCTGATAACCCTAAAAATTATGTTATGTCCTTTAAGCTACGTGGTGTTGGATAGTTACGTATCTTCATTGGGCTCGGTTTGATTCCCCGATCTGAAATCAGTTGATCTAGATATTCTACCTACTTTACTACAAACTTACATTTTTTGGTTGTATTTTGAGATTAAAACTTTTTAAAATGTCTAAAACTCTCTCCAAGCGGTCTACATGTTCATCTATAGTTGTAGTAAAAATTATAACGTCATCAATGTAAACTTGACATTCTACGTCCTTCAATCTCGATAGTACACCATCCATTAAAGGTTGATAATAAACTGGAGCGTTGGTTAGACCAAACGCTAAACGTTTATATTGCAAGTGTCTGGTTGTTGTATAAAATTCAGTTTTTTCTGACTGCTGGTTTTTTCTATTTTTGCCAAAACCCACTTCTCATATAAATAACACTAAACGAGCGACAGTTTCCCAATCAATCCAACAATTATGTGATAAGGCACAAATGGTAGGCATCCCTTCGCATAACAGAATTTAGTCCTCTAAAATCTGATTAAAAGAGATATTTTATTATTCCATCCAGTACAGTTCTTCTTACTAAATTACACGGAGCTGACCAAGTAGAGT
Organism: Timema poppense; assembly: GCA_902141375.1. Lineage (NCBI taxonomy): Eukaryota > Metazoa > Arthropoda > Insecta > Phasmatodea > Timematidae > Timema > Timema poppense. The sequence goes on from CABFOV010013061.1 coordinate 631, forward strand.
CTGAATGATCCACTACCCTCTTAGCTAACATACCCTCTACATATTCTTTAATTATTTCCTTCTAAGCCTGTGGTACTTTATACGGTCTTTTATTTATTGGCTTAGCATCCCCAGTGTCAATATGGTGATTTACCTTATGAGTATATCCTGCTTCAAGGTTAAAAAACAAATCTTTGTATTTTGTTAGGACATTTTATATTTTAATTTTCTCGAAATTTTCAATGGTCTAGTTTCCCTCCAAGCATATTTTAAATTATATTTCTTTATAAACGCATTCTTGCTTCAATTCTTGTAAAGTCTGTGTAGGTAATAACGCCTTAACATTTTTTTCTGTGGCTCTTAGTGGATCTACTTCCAAGGGCATTACTACACCTAACAATATATTTTTCTCTAGCTCAATGTTCTCCTGAGTAACATCCAAAATTTTCAAAACTATTCTTCTATTTGGTTGTATTTTCGCAACTCCTCACGCAACTAATCCTTTGTGTTTATTAATTTATTCTGGCTCAAAAAATACATCCTGTGTAACTTGTGTGTGGTGTTTTCCTATATTTCCTTGTATTAGTGTTTGAGTATACCTTGGTAAAATTGTTTTCTGACTATTAAAGATGTCCCATTGCTGAGGGCCTTCCGGATTGTGGACTCCCCCAATGGCTAGTTCCTTCCGCTTTGACATCATATCTCTTGTCTGGGTGATCAGTTCTTCAGGCTGTGTTATCATCTACAGATCTGATTGGTGTTGTCCTTTCACAGGACACTGCTTAGTGTAGTCAATTTATGGGTTTTCAAATCTATTTTTGCTCCTCTTCTTTAAAAAAAATTGAGTCCCTAAACACCTACATAAGGAATGTCAATCCTTGCAACACTAAAATAATTTTGAAAATGTTATTTCCGATAGAAAATTTGACTTTATGAACACACAGTATTTTTACACATTCTATCACTCATATTTTATCTCTCCAGTGGTGTTGAAATAACCTGGGGTTCTATTACAGAAAGGTTGGTGCCTGTGTCCACTAAAAATATATATGTTTCTGCCCATTAATGGATACACCTGAGATGATTTAATATCTTGGCCCTCACATACGATGGTTAATTTGTGTTTATCTAATATTTTAGGTTTGCTGCAAGGGTGCCCATCAAACCTCTGGAGTTTGGGTGATTATGCCCTTTTCCCTCCCGCTTTTTCTGCACTGATACACATAATGCCCTTTTCTTTAGAAACCAAAACAAACAGCAACTTTTTGAAGGTTTGGAGAGCTACAGGCTTCTTTTTTCCATTTTATTAACTTGGAATTGTTTTTCTCGGAACGTACCGTGATTTGTCCAGACCTGACATTGTGCCAGGAATCACGTGCTCCATGGCCCTTCTTACTATAGATTTGACAGTCCATGGTGCCACTGACCCAGAAAACTTACTGCCCTTCCGCATGCGATTGGTATGTTCCAGTTCCTCTGGATGTCTGGTGGATATTTGAAGCTTAGTCCGTCATGCTGATGGTCTCTGTATTTTGTATTGCCTCCTCCAAGTTTGCAGGCAAACGGTAACGAACCTGTGTCCCAGCATTACTCGCCAAACCAGACACAAAAGCAGCAAATAATCTACGCTGCCACTTCTTCGATAATCACTGATTGTTTATTTGGATATTTGACCAGTCTAATTGTTTTGTTACAAAGCCATTTAACTTCTGTCAGCAAATTTCTGAATGCTTTCAATTATGTTTTGAACCACGTATTGTAATTTCGAATAACAAAATTTATCTGGAAGATTTTCAGAAAATCTTTCAATAAATTTAGCTTTGAACCTTAAGTAATCCACTTCAGACTGTAGTTATATATTTTAACTTAAGAAATAACTAGTTTGTCTTGCTAGTTTTAAATAAATTATCAAAATTTTATCTTCAGCAGTCCAATTACCTAGTTGGCAGATTTTTCAATTTAATTAAAAAATTCTATAATTGAAATGCTACTTGAATCACCTACCCAATATTTGATTAAATTACTTAATTTTAGATTTTTAAGAGTGTTATTCTGTACTTTAGTAGTTGCTATTGGAGTAAGCCTTTTAGTTTCTTCCCTTAATGTATCAATTTGTTTTTACATTACGTCAAGAGTTTTCAGAAACTCTACTTCTTTATATAAGGTCATTTTTATTTAGTCTAAAAATATTTCAATAGATTTTCATCTAATTTATTAATAAATTTAATCATTAGATTTATAATTATTGCTTTTGCATATTGTTTATAATGTACTATACAAACAAAACAAACTTTACCAATTATATTTAAGTTAAAAATAAGATAAATCAATATCTAGTTCCATTTATTGTGTATCTCCATTTCTCTCTCTGTGTGCGTTACATTTGGTATTGTAAATATTATCCGAAGCTGATTCATCTTTGAATTTCATGTCTTCACGAGACACTGCATAGATCTGAGTACAACACGGTTCCATTCTCTCACGTAGGAGTTTTGTGTGGTCTCCACCTTGGATGAATCTCATGATCTGGAGGTAAAAATGGAATAGGATTACTAAATGAAAATATTTTTAATCTCATCATATTCACTACTATTTAACGATATGGGAGATAAAGGCATCCGGTGACCTTACTTTGTACTTCATGGATTTTGTATGTTCCCATGAACATCGTCTGGAACTAGATAATCTGTTTTTTTAAGGTGGTCTGAGCTAACTAGAACCATTCTCCAACGTGATACCTAGTTGGTTATGCTGTCCTGTCTTGTTGCTTAACATGTTACAAAAAGAATTATGGCTATTAATCCACACCTTCTTCCACAGTTCTTAAAAATTATCTGCCACATCCAATAAAAAGTTATTTGACAATCCTCAGATAACCTGGCCCTGGTAAACAGCGTAATCATCTTCTTTCCATAGATCACTTAATAGGGTGACACCTTGACACACAAGAATGTACTTGGGTGCTTTATACAGTCATTATGAAAGTTTATTATATGTTCCAATTTTCCTAACTCACAATGACAAAATGCGACAGCATTCTTCTAATTGTTTGATGTACTCCCTTTGATCTACCTTTACAATGCATGTGTCCTGGAATATTGTTTAACTTAGCCACGTTTAACAAATTAATAACTACGTCATCGGATATGATATTCAGAAACATGGTCTAGAACGGGTAGACTGTATTTATTCCCATCTAACGTCTTAGGCAGGGGACCAACAGTATCTACTCCACCACTTTCAGAGTGTTGGATTACTTCCGGTAGCTTTACTAGTCCTTCCATGTCCTCTTCTTCAGCTGTCATAAATAGCTACTTAGTCATCCACATCTTGTCATCTCAAAGGCCACTAATATGATTTTGGAATCCTCAAGTTGTTGGATCGTCTCCCAGTGCGTGCTGTTTACATATAATCGTCACGCAGAATATTTTCTATTTCACCCCCTAGATACAACTATTCTTAAATCTTGCTTGATTTCTCTGTATAACATTTCATTCACATCAGTATTGATCACTTGTTAGACAATGGGTGTTACTGGTAGGTTACTTCGTTTATGAAGAGTATCATGATATTTTCTCAAAACTTACTCGTTTCTTCCTCTGTTCAGTGGTAAGGTGATTTAATTTCAAGATTAAATCAATTTTTTTTAAATGGTTTCCTTGATACACGCTTTTACATTTCTTCTGATTTCAAAGCTACGGATGTGGTTAAGACCCAATATAAAAAAAGTCTTCTCACTAAAGGGTTCTCTTAGTACTAAATAATAAAAACGTATAAATAACAAGGATGATAAACAAACAGAAAATTGCGGCCCAACATATTGGGACTCCATGTATACACGGAAATACACAGTGGCAAAAAAATGACGTTCGAAAAAATCGCCAACCTAAAAGCAATACAATCTCAGCTTACAAACGAATACAAACATCAAAACTATCCTATATACAGCATAACAACTCAACAAGTGAATTAGTAAATTGCACGCCTTAATCACTTCTTGTTTTAACGTCCCTTGTCTGGTACAAACTTGTACAATCATAATAATGCCATCATTCATAGGATGCATGATCTCAATTCTTCCTGGGATCCATTTAATAATAGGATTATTGTCATCCTAGATCAAAATGAATTGTCTGTCTTCTAAAGCTATCGTCTTCATTGTCCTATTGGGTCACTGTTGAAACGAATGGAGGTACTCTTTGGACCAGCTATCCCAAAAATACTGGTAAAGTTAATGTATTAGCTGACAACTGTTTATCGGTTTATGTGCACCTCTGTCAGAATAGCCAGAGGTGTATTAGTGAGTGGGCACCCAATTATAAAGTGACCTAGATTTATGCCATTGAGATAATTAAGATCTGTTTAAAGCAAATAGAGAAGCTTGGCGATAATCTGCATATACTTGGGCATCTCGGCCTTATGGTGAGACTTGAGAAATCATTAGACCTCAGTTAAATTAAATGTGTACCATGTTCACATTATAAATCGGAACACATAATTATTTGTGATTTTAAATCATAGGAATGTGCCCAAATGGGCTATCCGTCTAAGGACCAACATAATGTAAAAATGTATGGTCGCTTTTGTCATACACACAAATAAACACAAGTAGGCCTTAGTAATTTTTGCGTTTCTAGTAGGAGATATCTTGAATAGCAATGGCAATGGGGAACCATAATCAATTTGACTTTATAAATAGACTTGCTCTATGTGCTCTTACCAAGGGATCTGAAAAACCTGTAGTTGCGCTTGGACAGTGATACTGATATATTGTGCTATTATAAGCGGATCCATAGCTCTAGGACGGATTTCGAGCGACGTCAAGCAGTAAAACTCGACTGAGGCTAGATGCCTTACCTGATTGAACGGTGAATTTGTTAACTTTACCTACAGATCTAAGAGGTCATCGATTGATAAACGGTGATCATTCTACAATTGAACCAAACATTGACAAACTATACCTTTGAGACTGGCTACAAACTACTAACTAACTAAATAACAAAAATACAGTAAACCGTTGTCGGCCCTCTTCAGGGCCAACAACAATCAAAATGGACAAACTCACAGAAAATTAACGAATACACCAGAAGAGGCATTTGACTCAGGACTGGTCCAGGGATATTGACGAGGATATTGACGATAGAGGAATTTGATGAAGAAACGGGTGACAACGAATTCGTTTCAGCAACGGTTTAAAGAGCTAACTATTATTTAAATCTGTAAAGGACAAACCTCCTAAGGCAGTCAAAGTTAATAACCAATTCGATACACTCTCAGACCACGAAGAACCCATGGAAACGTTAGACGTAACGAATGCAAGCCCTAGGGTGAAAACTGCAACGCAAAATTCTAAGACTAAAATACCACCGATTGTCATTGCAGGGACAGCGAACTATACAAAAATTGTCAAGACAATGAGAACAGATATGGCAGGGACCTTCAAGATATTTTATATCAAAGATGGTCTGAAAATACACACGACAACTCTATAGTACTTTAAGGGTCTAAAAGCCCTTCTCAAAAATCAGGACAGAAATACCACACCTATACATTGCCAAGAGACAAACCCCTTAAAATTGTGATTAAGGGACTACCAACCAACATGCCGGTAGAAGACATCAAGGAGGAGATACTAGTACTAGGTTACACAGCAATAGACGTGCGACAATTTACTTCAAGGACACAGTCAGAAAACAACTCGCAGGACAGTATAAAACTACTCCCAATCTTCGTCTGTTCTCTAACGAGAACAGACAAGAACTTCAAAATAGTCCAAGAGACTTCCCTCAATAATACAAGAGTTAAAATAGAACACTATGTATCAGACACAAAATCACAGGTGTCAGAAGCTAGGACATTCAAAGAACAACTGCTCCAACAATCCGAGATGCGTCAAATGCCTGATGCCACATTTGACCTCGGATTGTCAGAAAAAAGACAACACAACAACAGCACGCTGTGTCAACTGTGGAGGAAAACATACTGCCAACTACTCCAAATGCCCGGAATACTTGAAAATGGTTTAAAAGAAAATTGAACAAAGACAACAAAAACAATAGAAATTATTTACTTCAAAGCAAACGAAGACTACATCGGGGATCTTCTTCCCTCCACTACACCACAAAACAGTAACAACTATCAACCCAAACCCAACACCAAGATCGTACAGAGATACCCTAATGAACGGACGGATAACCTCACATCAGTCAAGAGAACAGGAACAATCCACTTCATCCAATCCATCCACCCCATTTGACTTCAAAGAAATAATATCCAATTTTTAAAGAATTTAACATATGTGGACTAATCAAGCATTTCAAACTTTACTTAGCCAAAGTCAGACAGGCAGAGGACCAAACAACAAAACTTATGACTCTAGTCGAAGCAGCCACTGACTTCTATTTTAATGACAATGATGAATAAAAACCAAACTAAAATAACTAAACAGCTTAGGATCATTATTTGGAACGCCAATGGACTATTACAACAGAAGCATGAACTTGAAGACCTGCTAAGCACATATGGGATCGACCTGGCTCTAAATATGTGAAACACACCTAAAGGCAGAAAAACGACTAAACAATACAGGCTACAGTATATATCGTACAGACAGAGAACACGGAAGGGGAGGTGGGACTGCTACCCTAGTCAAAGATTTTCTACCACACTACAGGTCAAACATTATTGATTCAGAAAACCTAGAAGCTACAATTGTAACAGTCAATTTCAAAAACGGCCATATCAACTTTGTGGCCGCCTACAACCCTCCAACCAAGATGCTTCTCAAAACTGACCTTGACAACGTAACGACAGATAACCACTTCCTAATAGGGGGAGACCTTAACAGCAAAAATACTCTATGGAACAGCCGGACGACCAACAGAAATGGACGAATATTAAAGGAACATGCAACAGAGACAGATTACAACGTAGTAGCTCCGGAATCATCGATTTTCTATCCTGGAAATCACCTTCACAGACCAGACGTTCTAGACATAATATTGACTAACTTGAAAATAACAACCGAATCCTTAACAGTACTTCAAGAACTTGACTCTGACCACAACCCTGTGCTCTGTGAATGGGACATCGACACTGAACATCAAACCCACTGGTACAAACCAAATACAAAGACAACGGACTAGACGAAATTCAAATCCGACCTTCAAGAAACCATTCCAAGAAACTTAAAAAATTGAAACTGAAGAAGACATAGACGCGGCCATAGACATACTCCAGATGACAATTCAAGAAACCTATAAGATGCATACCATGACCTTCCGGAAACAACAAAACATAAGAATGGACCAGCCCAAACTTAACTTCCTGATAGCCCAAAAAAGGGAAGCACGCAGGGACCGGCAGAGGTTATGAACTCCTCAAGAAAGAACTAAGTACAACCGACTCAAAGCACAGGTGAAAAGGACTGTCAATAACTTCAGAAGAACCAAATGGAATAATTTTGTTACTGACACTGCAACTAGCTTACAGAACACATGGAAATTAACAAAATTTTTAAAAGGGACTGCAAAAAAAGCGGGCACTCCAGCCATAAATGGGCAACAAGGGATGCCCTATACCAGCATAGACAAGGCCAACGCAATAGCGGCAACTTTAGAGCAACAACTTCAACCTAACTTAGTGCAGGAAGTAGAATTCAACAGAAACGTCATCAGAAGGGTAAACACCTACATAGACAGACCAATAACTGAAACGCCAGCCCCAATCACAGAAGATAAACTCCAAGACACTATCAATGCTCTCCGATCAAATAAGGCTCCAGGAATAGACGGTTTCAAAAACGAGACGTTAAAAAACTTACCATACAACGCAATAGCTCTACTTACACAAATACTAAACGCGATCCTTAAACTAGTTTACTTCCCAAAATCTTGGAAAAAGGCCAAAGTAATAAGCATACCAAAACCAGGTAGAAATAGCATATTCCCACAGAACAGACGAACACTAAGCCTACTCAACACAACTGGCAAACTTTTTGAAGCTCTGATACTAAAAAGACTAAAACAACATACAGAAACAAACAAAACAATCCCCGATCTGCAATTTGGCTTTAAAAAACATCACTCTACAATTCATCTGGTACTCAACTTCATTGAGGATACCACTGAAAGCTTCAACAGAAGAGAATACCTGCTCGCAATACTCCTCGATGTTGAAAAGGCCTTTGATAAAGTATGGCACTATGGTCTACTGCACAAAATGATACAATACGATTTCCCACTAGGAGACATCATTTTTATAAAAAAGTTACTTAGAAGACAGAGACTTTCAAGCCTATATTGAGGGTTCGCTTTCCGAAAGGGTGAAGGTAAAATCAGGAGTACTGCAAGGATCGGTTCTGGCACCTTACCTATTCAATCTATACGTTGCAGACATCCCGACTCATCCACAAATGACAGTAAGAATGTTCGCAGATGACACACTGATTTATACCAGAGGTAGAAATATAAATTACGCATCATTATCACTTCAAAGATTCCTCCAAACACTCGAGACCTGGCTAGCAAAATGGAGAGTAAAAGTTAATACCACCAAGTCCGAGGCTCTGGTAGTATCCAGGAGAAGACAACTAACACCAGAAAACTTCACCCTCTTCCAATAAGAGATACCCTTTCAAAACGAATCCAAGTACCTCGGAATAACTATTGACAGAAAACTCACCTGGACAAAACACATAGACAAAACAAAGAAAACTGCGAGAGCAATTTTCATACAGCTCTACCCACTCCTCAAAGGACATCAACTCAGTCAACAAACAAAGTTAACCATCTATAAATGTACAATTCAACCCATTATCCCTTACGGCTGCGTAGGATGGGGCTACGCAGCAAAGACCCAAATCAACAAGCTACAAACAGTACAGAACAAAATACTCACACTTATAACTGGAACGGACATAAGAACAAGGATTGATCACCTTCACGCAATATCCAAGAGCAAAACACTCCCTGAAATATTTAAGGAAAGAAGAGAAAAATTCTATAAACAGACTGAAACATACGAGAATCCCATCATACAAGCTCTGGGTAACTACGATCCACACGAACAAAGACCCTACAAACGCCCAAGGATGTAGTAGAAAAGATAGGAGGAAAAAAAACTCTCACAACTTCACAATCAATTCCATCATTCATAAAGTGTTATAGACTAATCAAACATGAAATTCTTTTTCAGGTAATCATTCACAAATTCACAATAAATCAACTCCATCAATCACTAGATATAATGTTCATCAATTCACCAATTCACCCTCACATCATGAGGAGAAGGGCTAGCGTATGCTGCCTGTAACTCGCAAAGCAATACAGCCCTTTCGCAGGCGACCTAGCTTGACGATTCTGTCAAGGTGGATATCCTGAGTCGGGCTACAAATAATTCAAACCGTGTACTTGTACAAATAATCCATTGGTACCAAGTAATTTAACAATTTAAGCTCATGCAAAGAGGATAAGGGTCTGTGAAAACAACCTGTAACTCACATACCAAATAACCAAAGCTTCCTCATCTTGTCAATGTATCTGTTGGCAAGTGAGGAGTTAACGGCAACAGGGGAAACCCGCTCTTACCAAGGGTAGGTCTCCCATCAATGGTACAAACATGTTAGCCTTGAATCAAAATTATCTTGAATACCTGAAGATACGAATCTTAATGTCACTGCAGGAAGAAATAATCCAATAATAACCTTGAAGCGATGATTTGATATTTCTTAAT
>CABFOV010013062.1:0-10337 GCA_902141375.1 Timema poppense
TAACATCAGTGAGTGGATTATGAAGTTTGATGATGACGGGCCAATAACATCAGTGAGTGGATTATGAAGTTTGATGATGACGAGACAATAACATCAGTGAGTGGATTATGAGGTTGGATGATGACGAATTTATAAAAGTTACAGCTAGAATTAAAATAAATTGAAGTGCTATGGGAAATATTGACACACGATTTTATGAAATATCATTTGGAATTAGGTTGAACCTAAACGATGTATCGAAATTTTCTAGCTATGCTATCCTGTGTTCGCGTAGTTACGAAGTAGCTAGCATAAATGAGAAATTATTGAGTATTTTAGTACTGGAAGTCCATTGTTCCATTATTGTGGACTGTGAGGATGAGCAGGAAAAATACAACTAACTACCTGTAGAGTTCGTAAATAGTTGGACACCCTCAACAATGCTGCCACACAAATTAAACTCAATAATAGGCAGTATAATACTGCTCTTCAGGATTATAAATACTAAACAGGGCCTATGTAATGAAACCCACCTAGCAGTGAAGAATTGGATACGAATATAATCCGGGTAGCCATTTTAAGTTCTCCTCAAGAGAATGTATGTTTAATAAAGAAGATTAATTTGGCGCCTGTAGAGCCTGGCATCTTTTTATTTTGAGAAGGGGGCAGTTCCCAGTTGAGTCACAAGGACAAACCTTGGATAGGGTTGTATTTATTTGGCTAAGCCCACTTCCAGGTCGCGCAGCTAAACAGACATTAGGATTAAAGTAGACGAAGGATCGAATTAGGAGACACTAATACAAAAATGTATTAGTGTGTTCACAAAAATGTGTAAATAAATGTAATTTATTTAGTAAAAATATAACAATTTTATTAATTAAAATTAATTGGAAAATTACATTTTTTTAATTATTTAAATTAATATAATTCTGGTCTTCTCCAAACGGACAGTACCGTAGTTACAATTATTTGCGACCTATGTGTTTGTTTTCATTAGAATGATTTTAGTTCAGTCTCTTTTATCTACTATTAATTAATAGACGTAAATGACAGAAATATACTTTTTTAACAGACACACCAACCTAACAAAACCTAACATTCTATGAATCTACCAAGGTCAGGTTTAGTTTAGGTATTTTCCACAATGGTAAATATTAAAACGAAGTGGCGAAATAGACTCCGAATCGTCTCCTGCATGCGAATAGCATTAAGTAATACAAATGAACCAGGAATAGACAATTTAGTGGAAAGTGTTCAACATCAGAGCTCCCATTAAATATATTTAGGTAACTTAATTTCTGTTTTTTGTTTGTTACTATAATAAGTAAATAAAGCCGATATCTTAGAATACATTTTAATGATTATTATGTTGGTAAAACATATTTTATGAGATTTAGGGGGCCGCGAGTAATAAAAGAATAAGGACCACTGTTCTAGTCTATTGCGAGAGTGAAGTTTTAAACAACGCGGCTATTGAAGCCGGACTAGAAAAGTTAATAGCTCTACTTTCTAGCATTTATTCATCTTAATACGTCAAGTCATGTTGGCTTAAGCTGTCAGTTTTAATAAATGTATCACTAAGTCTTTTAAAATAACCCTAATAATGTTTTTATAATGTAAAACTGCTCTCCTCCACATATCCTATTGTATTGTACATTCTAACAAGCCTCCACATATCCTATTGTACTGTACATTCTCAACAGCCTCCACAGACCCTATTGTACTGTACATTCTCAACAGCCTCCACAGACCCTATTGTACTGTACATTCTCAACAGCCTCCACAGGCCCTACTGTGCTGTACATTCTCAACAGCCTCCACAGAGCCTAATGTACTGTACATTCTCAACAGCCTCCACATACCCTATTGTACTGTACATTATCAACAGCCTCCACAGAGCCTAATGTACTGTACATTCCCACCAGCCCTTACATGTACTATTGTACTGTACATTCTCACCAGGTTCCACAAAGCCTAATGTACCGTACATTCTCACCAGGTTCCACAGGCCCTATTTTACTGTATATTCCCACCAGCATCCACATGACCTATTGTACTGTACATTCTCACCAGGTTCCACAGAGCCTATTGTACTGTACATTCTCAACAGCTTCCACAAGCCCTATTGTACTGTACATTCCCACCAGCATCCACATGACCTATTGTACTGTACATTCTCACCAGGTTCCACAAAGCCTAATGTACTGTACATTCCCACCAGCCCTTACATGTACTATTGCACTGTACATTCCCACCAGCCCTTACATGTACTATTGTACTGTACATTCTCAACAGCCTCCACAGAGCCTAATGTACTGTACATTCCCACCAGCCCTTACATGTACTATTGCACTGTACATTCTCACCAGGTTCCACAAAGCCTAATGTACCGTACATTCTCACCAGGTTCCACAGGCCCTATTTTACTGTATATTCCCACCAGCATCCACATGACCTATTGTACTGTACATTCTCACCAGGTTCCACAGAGCCTATTGTACTGTACATTCTCAACAGCTTCCACAAGCCCTATTGTACTGTACATTCCCACCAGCATCCACAGGACCTATTGTACTGTACATTCTCACCATCGCCCTGAGGATTGTTCAGTTTAAATATTGAAACGTGTATTATTTATAGATTTGTTCTTTCAAAGCTGTTACAACAAAGAAGAGAAAAAACGCAATCATTTTGATACGAGTTGATGATGCAAACGGTGGAGTCCAACTTGATATTAGTCATATAAAAGATATCAGTCAACTTGTGTAAATTATGATAAATAATTCGCGCTTATTTATTACGTCCCCAGACCAAAGGGTGTATCTTTTTCATACCTCCTCTTTCCCCTTTGTTGAGGCTTTGGATCCAGGCAGACGTAATCTGTAATTATAATATGGGGAACACAAATCACATATAATTACAACACATATTTGTCATATTAATATATGGATTTATTTTTATAAATAAGTAAACGTAAAAAAAGTAGATAAAATGGTGATAAATAGGGTCTGGATTTGAAGATATTAGACATACGACCTAAAAATTACCTTTAAAAAATTACTAATATAATGACATCAAAAAAGAGCAAAGAAATTTAAAAAAAACTGATTTAAAATTTCAAAATAAATCTCTTAAAGGAAAAATACCGTATCGATTGATAAAATAAGCCCTTTACGAAACTATAATATGCCAGGAAAAGGTTTAGCAAATTAGCTTTAGCATTTCGCTTCAGGATTAATATTAATAGCAAAGTTTGTGCGCTTCACCAGGAATACCTTACAAAGCTCACTTGTGTGTGGCACACATTATCTTGTAGTTCTGACGAATGTTTTCTGAAACACCTTTTGTTTGATTAGTCATGAATATACAAATCATTGATATTATTCAACATAAATGTCTAAAAATGCTTAAGACATTACGAAAAACATTAAAATATAAATTAAAAATCCAAAATTACAAAAAAGTTTAGTAAGAAATTGAAATTACACCAGAATTTGGTCCCCGGTGATAAGGTTCCAGCCAGCTCTTTTAAGGCACTAATGTAGGATTATCTGGCCAAACAAACTAACTGGCGATTCAACAATATCCCGATTACAAACTCACCCAGATTTTCAGGAACGCGGACTGAACTTCAATCTCATCTTGTTTAGTTTGCCAATGACAGGGAGGTCAGATTTCGAATCTTGGCTGGGAGTAAAGAAGAAATTTTCCCCAAACGGTGATCTCTTTTCTTCTCGCACATATGCTGTTATCTTTCCACTAATATCTACCTTCTTCACCACTAATATCTACCTTCTTCGTCACTAAATCATTTGTGTAATCTGTGCAGATAACTCGGATGCGTAGTAAGAGAGGATATTTTTAAACTTCAGGTTCCGAAAGAAATCCTCAAACCCTTCGTTTTATTATGACACCATAAAAATATGCTATGCGATGGCTTTAACTCAGTGATTCCCAACTAGGGTTCCACGAGAATTTGAAAAAGCTTTCTTTTTGTTGGTCTGTTCATAATTTTGGGACAATTTAGAAATATGTTAAGAGGGCTCATGCATTCGAAGAAGATTAAGAGAAGAGTGCTTGTTAAAAGTGAGCTTAGTAAGACTTTAGACAAGCCAAATTCAAGTATCCAGGGACAGTAATTAGTAAATAGAAATAGGAAATAATTACTCCTGAAATATTTGTATTCAAAAGTGCGAGCTAATTATTGTTTAGCAATCTTACAGGCTTACACTATATTTTGTAATTTGTCCCTGTCGAACTTAATATATGTCAGCCAAGTAAAGGCTCCCCGAGATCTTAACAAATACTCTTAAGGATTCCTCCAAACAAAGAGTGTGGGAACCCCTACCTAACTAATAGAGACATTAGTGTGTTTCATATGAGCGTGTTTTAATTAGATTCACATTCTCTAGAAAAGTAATATTTATACCTTTTTCAGAGGGTTTATGATTTCAGAAAAAGAGAATTTGTGGTGTATAATTCAGATTTGTTTTGTTTTGAGAGCTTTCTGTTGATGCCTGTGGTTGAGGGCAGGGCAAAAGCTAACTTACCTCTCGAGCTGCCGACCACGAGAAAGAGAAACTCTTTTATCTATTATTCTCAACCAGTCCTGCTGTCTGGTTTGTAGAAAGCTTTTCCAGCCAGCTACTACCATTTAATTACTGTCTTATGAGCATTCAGTTGTCAAGGGACAAGTATGTATTGGTTAGGGAACAATTTGTTACCCAAAGAAACAATAAACCAGAATTAACTCAACCGTGTTAAAGGGTTAGTTATGATCCTTGGCTCAAGTATATTCCAACAATCCGAGTGGATTAAACAGTCGCAAGCAAGTCACCACGCAGAAGGAAGGACGGTGTTTACAAGTTGGTATATTTCGACGTGAATAACACTCACCTTAATGATGAAAATAATGATAGTGTGATATTTGCAGTTATGTTGCATTGAGTACATGTCAATGTGTTTAGTGTTCGGGATGAAAAATGAATCGCCAATTTTCTCTTATTTTTCCGAAATATTTTTCATTCTTTTTTTTTTTTTTACAGAAATAATTTCAACTATTTAATAGAGCAAACACAATTCTCTTCTAACAGTTGCGTATTGACTACATCGCTTGGTAGTTGAATGTATCACTAGTGTCGGGTCTGTNAGAAATAATTTCAACTATTTAATAGAGCAAACACAATTCTCTTCTAACAGTTGCGTATTGACTACATCGCTTGGTAGTTGAATGTATCACTAGTGTCGGGTCTGTTATAAACCATAGATTATATTTAATACTTCAACAATAGTAAAGGAGCGTATAACCCGAACGGGTAGTAATACGTGGTGCTAAATAATAATAATAATAATAGTCAAGGCCTTAACAAAAATATCCCCTCCTTTGAGATTTAATTATATACAAATTTTACTGAAAAATCATCAGCTCTAATTGTCAAATAATGTTATTCCCAGCCCCGAAACCCATTGCCCCACTGGTCCCCTAACCTACTATTTGATCACCTTCTGTATATGCAATAAGCTCTAGGTGCCGTATCCCCTAACCTAACGCCTTCACCACTGCGGAACTATTTACTAAAAATCTACAAGAAATGTTTTAAATTATTGCGTTGAAAGCATTGTGTTTACACAGTAACATAAATATATTTAAACTATTTATCTAGTTAGAAAAGAAATACCGAACATGTCTGTTTATTTATTATGGAAATAGAAAATACCACGTAGGAAGAAAATAAATTGTTCTAAACGCTTCGTTCTGCAACTGTAAGGAAAAACTTTTTGTTTGGAGAAATATCAGAAGTTCGTTCAGTAAAGATTCAAATACGTACAAAAGGAACAAGACAAGAACACATTATAAGGCATTCCGTTTACATAGGAATTCTCGCTATTCCTTTGTTGTAAAGTTTCACAGTTAAGCAACTTTTAATTATCATGTTAACTTTGAATGGATTATGTCAGAAAATAAAATAAATGGCACCACATAATATGGAGAAACTTTCGCTGTAACTTCATTGTGAATTAATGACCTGTTTTGTAAGTGAAATTTCTTAGGTCTATGTTCACAGTATTGTTGAGACATTCCAAAGACACATCAAGAGTTTTTAATAAAGCCAATAAAGAAAAATGTTTTAAAATCTTGATTGAACTTCGATTAATTATGTAAAACAAAACATTATATGAATTTACTAAAGCAATTCGAACTTACTGTGGTTGTATTATTTTCAAAGACAAATGGTTGCACGAATGAAATAAATTATAAGGCCCACTTTCTTTTCAGCAGTACGTCTAACTAACAGTTCGGGCTATGCGCTTATGTACTAATTACGCTAATGAGTTAAGGATGGGGAGGGTTGAATATAAAATAAGTGTAGCCGCATTTGCGTAAAGAGAGATATAGGGTGGGAAACAATTTATGAAAAACCACCCTCAGAACAAATGACAGGTATCGATACACGATCGCACCGTTATTAGCAGTTCTGTTTATTGCGAGAGTAGCACCTTAAACCATGAGGCCAACGAAGCGGGTTTGGTATTATTAATAAAAATCTTCACATAAGTCAATATTTGAGTTTTTTAATAGTTTATTTTATTTTATAATTTATTTGCTCAAGCATTTCAATCAACAATTAGTATAGAGGAAAAGGTGATACCATTACTAATCGATGCCATCAAAGAATGTACGATGCCAATCATCCTGTCACCCATCCTTATGCCTTAAAACCTCTACCACTCAGCTGTCATCCCTCCTCATTCTGCCAACCTTCCTCACCTGGTTCAACCAGACTTCCCCCCAGCTGTCAACCCTCATCTCTCACTCAACCTTTCAGGACTTGTCATCAATAGCTCACCAACGTATACATGGTCTATTTCTATCTTCTGAGAATTCGGTGAAACAATTTTAGTGAATTATCATGTAATATTAGACTTGAATTATTCCGAAGAAAAGTTAATTTTTTTAGCACGAATTGTAAACTCAATAGACAACAGTTAGTAATTCTTCACTAGTTTTACCCCGAAAAATTCTACATTATCCTAGCTTAACAGCCTTCTTCGCTCATGTAAGACTAAGAGATTCCAAACTACAATATTTATGGAAAATTTATAGAATTAGTTGGTAGTGCTTTCAATTTAAAACATTTAGTGGAAAGCATCTTAAGAATGCAATATTTCTTTTTAATGGAAAACTACCATCTTTGGGAACTAGCTCAACACCAGAATCCATTCTGATAAAGTCACTACAAATAGCAAAGCAATTCTCTCTTTTCAACTTTTCATAGATTTATATACTCAAGACCACCAAGACTAGCAAATTACTTATCCCCACTCCCCCACTCAACCCTCTCTTTTTCTTATTGTTCTAGATGTTAAGTTATTTACATTCCCATTCCAGACAAATGCTGGTATACTCTAAACACCTAATACACTTAAATTAGAGATCTTAGCAAATTAAACACCACAACCAAATCCATTAAGGTGAATTCCTCTCACCTATCACACACACCCTCTACCA
Organism: Timema poppense; assembly: GCA_902141375.1. Taxonomy (NCBI): domain Eukaryota; kingdom Metazoa; phylum Arthropoda; class Insecta; order Phasmatodea; family Timematidae; genus Timema; species Timema poppense. The sequence goes on from CABFOV010013062.1 coordinate 7,490, forward strand.
CCTACACTTCCTCCACTACTTTCTCCCAACCATCCCCCTACCTTCCCCATCCAGAATCATGAATTACCAACCTAACCACCCTCCCATCTCACTACCCTTACAATAATCGACTTCCGCCTACCATCCCTTGTCCCTAGTTAGATATAGTCTTGGTTTTAAGCGATCTCCGTCTACAGCTATAAGCCTGAGAGTATTTGTTTATTATCCTGCTACCCCCTTCTTGTCAGCCGAGAGAGGTTATTGTCTACACCAACCTGACGTTAGAAATTGTCATAAACATTACAGTTCAAATACGACGTTATAAGCCACTCTTCAAACCTCGGTGAGGTCATAGGTTGAAGAGTGTAATAATAGGCGCGATGACGACTGGTCAAGTCAAAAACATTACAAATTTCATAAATATATCAGCTTCTAAGAACGCCCTTCAATCCTACAAAAACTCATAAACATGTATACTTTTGAAATTTAACACCAAGTATTCTCATTTTAAACGATATTGCAGGTTTCTAGCCCCCATTCAACCCTTAGATGATAAATCCCTAATCATTAACGTTGTAATCTTAAACTTTGATCGTGAACAACCCACTCAATGCAAATATAAATAATAATCACATCTAACTGTGATCTTGGAGGAATAATGGACAAATGTCAAGTATATAAACTTAATCATTATTTGCTTAAAGTAGAAAGCCCCTTCAAGCTGACTTCAGTGATACTCATTCATATATTGTAAACAATAATCACATTTACATGTTATCTTGGAGGACGAATCGACTAACGTCAAGTATATAAATTCAATTAATATTCGCTTTAAGTAAAAACCCTTTCAGAGCGACCCCAACATGTAGTTTATAATTCTAAATATTCTTCAACTTTAAGGTGACTAAGAACCTAAAACAAATTATATATTATATATCTAATGTATGAACAAGAGGGTGTAGGAACAAAGGGTGCAATATAAAAAATACCTTCCATCCCTACTCACCTCCCAACCTCCTCTCCCTAATCGTCGGCTTAGTAACGTCCTGACTCTAAGCAGCTCAACTTCGTAACGCTGAATTCCCTTGGTGTATAATACTAATATATACTTAAGTAAATACTGGTAAAGAATGGATGCATCTTCTCATAACCAAGTATACCTTCTAAATTTAATATCCTTCACTCCCTATCTTACAGAGCTCCCACTCAATATTCTTGGGAGATTAGCCAACATCCTAACGCTTGAGTTCAAAATGATAAATTCCTATTCACTTTCAAGGTTCATACTTGATTTCAAATACTGTACATTAATCCTTGAAGATAAAAGGAGATGGATTCACATTAAAGCTATAAATACTTTCTACTACACCTTGGAGAATCCCATGTCTTGTAACAGGTGCAGACAATTTTGATAACCTGATGATGCCACACATACTTATTAGGTAGGTTAGTTTTATCCATGACATCTATCAGATCCAAGAAACATACATTGAATCGTAGTCCATTGATCATATAATTCATCTTACAATATTTAATTATCATTCTCACATTATACCTAAAATACAATAAGTAAATTATATTTTATAGTTCATCAACGTCATTCTTTATGCTTTATTAACATTTTATCAGATATCTACATTTTCCTTAAACAAGGATAGTAAACTCTGTATTATACTTAGACTTGATCTGCACTCTGCATCATTCTTTGATGTAACTCTAGGCATACATGACACATTATATTTGATTATTGAGGAAAACCGTGATTCACAATTCTTAAACAACCACATTTGAACAATGATCTGAATTATGCATTATACCAAGACTTGATCGGATATCTACATCATACTTAGACGTATCCTTACTAATACATGATACTGGCATTATATTTTATGACTGATCAAAGTCATGCCTCATACTTTAACAGCATGTGACCAACAGCATTTTGAGCACAACAATGTACATTCTAGAAACATATAGCTCGAACGGGTAGTATGACGCGGTGCTAAAAAAATCATTTTAAATTCCGTCATTCCTCTACCTTACATTCTGAGAAAAAGGGTTATTGAGGGTTATTTTCGTGAAAAGGCATGATCTTATCTGACAGTTCCTTAACAGGTATTATCTCTCTATACTTTAAGCAATTCATTGATATGTTCTTATCTTCTTTTATATGAAATATAATCTTGTGAATGTGAGGAATGCCAGGTCTCCACCGTGGTTCGGATTCCACGATAAACTGTAGGTCCTTCATTTCATCTCACAATCACCCTACCATTGCACATTAGCGTAAGTGCATATAACCCGAACGGTTAGTAAGACGCGGTGCTAATAATAATAATATATGAAATAATTTTGGGAAAATATGTTCTAGAGACTAGTGTTTTTCTCCTAAATGTCGACTTTCCAATGCTACGACGTTGGAACTCTATGAGGAACTTTAATATGCGGTCATGTCAGGACTGGTATTTAGGCTTCAAACAGAAATAACCCCGGCTTCTGTCTAAACAACAAGCGTCACTCTTGTCTAATCGGTTTATTATCTTTCATTTACACGTCTATAAACATGCGCATAGAAGCGCTTGACCATCTCAAAACTATTCAACTCATGTTGGTCATCTAAATTTTATCCATTATGAGTATATCGTTCTCAAGTCTGGCCAACTCACGTTGTTATCCCTTCACTGCGGCTTCGCGGTAACTGTTTTGGTCTCGCCGAAGTCCAGCTTCCGGGCGACGGTGGTTGTTAGGCGTCTATCTCGTGGGTCCAGTGGATGGGGGTAAGAAAGAGAGATGGGGGAGAAAACATAGGCGGGTTCTGGGGTGGTCAGGGTATGTAAATGGTAGCCCTCAGGGCTAAAAGGGGAAATTG
>CABFOV010013063.1:0-10334 GCA_902141375.1 Timema poppense
CAATCACCCTACCATTACACATTAGCGTAAGTGCGTATAACCCGAACGGGTAGTAAGACGCGGTGCTAATAATAATATATACTCGTAGTGTTGGTTGTTTCAAAAGAAACTTTAGTATCACTTTAACATCATAATACTTTTTTTATATGTATAGGAAGAAGCAGTGCTGGGATATGTTCAATCTATGTCCTACAATGGATCAATGGAAAATATCCCTAATTTATTTTTAAAATTATGTGTGACTGTATTATGAGGCGCATCCACATAGTAAGGTCCGATAAATTAATAAAATAAAACTAGTAGGGATAGAAAAGTTTTATACAGGGCTAAAGACATTTTTTATATATTGGAATCAAATTATGTATATCCCTTTCAAAAAAATCTGTCGCCAGTGATTCGCACCACTCTTCAGTTCATCATCTTCCGCAAAAAGCTGAGAAGGCAGCCACTGCTTCATGTTCAAAAACAAGGGGTAGTCCCTTGGAGTGAGGTCTGGGCTGTAGGGTGGGTGGTCCAGCAATTTCCATCCAAACTGCTGAATCAGCTGAACAGTTTTGGCTGCAGTGTGACCTCAATCATTGTTGTGCAAAAGAAGAATCTCTTATGTCAGCATGCAACGTATTTTGTTCTGAATTGCGCGTCTGAGTCTTTTGTTAAAGTTTCACAAAATCCTGCAGCATTAGTGGTTCTTCCTCATCTAAGAAAATCAACAAGAAAGACACCATTCTGGTCCCAAATAAGAAGATATGATTTTTTTGATGGAGCGTTCTTGTTTGAATCTTTTTGCCTTTGAGGGTGTTGAATGACGCCAGTGCATCGATGGTTGTTTTGTTTCATTATTCGTATACGAACTCCAAGTCTCGTCACTGGCTACAATCTGAGAAAAATTTCATCTCCTTCCTTTTTATAACTCTGAATATTTGAGCTGACTCAACGTGTTTTTGGTTGTGTGTTTCAGTCAACATTTTGGAGACCCACCTAACGCACAGTTTCTTGTAGCCTAAATTTTATGTCACAATTTCTTGAATGAGTGGTCGTGAAATTTCCGGAAATTCTAAAGAGAGTTATGTAAGTGTGAAACGACGGTATTCTCGAATTTTCGTTTCAACGCGTTCCACTAATTGTCAGTCATCACACTTGATCGTCCCCTGCGCTCATCATGTACATTGATGACCTCCTTAAAACAGACGGGCCCATACTATAACCTTACTTTCACTCATGACATCAGACCTATAAACCTTACATATCTGATGATAAATTTCTGCAGCGTTAAAGTTTCCCGCTATCAAAAATCGTTTGACACTACGAACCACACAAGTGGAGGAATTATTTATGAAAGCATTCATTTTAAATCACTCACAAAACATCAGATGAGGATAAAACTGAAGTAAAGGGATCAATCGAAAGCTGACGAGTCAATCTTTGCTGCTGCTCATGCATAACCCCGTCCACGAGTATATTTTGGCGATCATATCTCAACGGACCTTACTTTGTGAATGCACCTCGTATTAAAAAAAACCAGTCAATTCAATGTTGGGAGACTCTTATCAATCAAAACCCGACATAATTATCCAAAGACATTTTTAAGTAAACTCTAACATGTCCATTTTTATAAGCTTAGTTCCAAACCAGACATGTTCATTTTTGTTTTGTAAATAAAGCGTTTATCTTGAGTGACTTTTTTTTTTATAAATTAGGGAGGGGGGTGCATAAATACTTTTTTGATGCATTTTGACTTAAAAAATAATCATTAGTTAGCTTCAAGGTATAGGTAGGTTTATGGACTTTATCTCAAAACAATTTATGATGGTCTGATTTTGCATTAAAGTTACTCATAAATAAATTCCAATTTTAACTTATTTATTCGACTTTCATTATTGATTTTAAAATAAATGTAAGATGTTGGTTGATAATCACGTCACACTAATACTTCGGTACAAAAGTTAATAATAGTACGTAGCATTGAAAGCAAAATAACTCTTGGATCAATAATAATAGGTGATATCAAGAAACATCTTTAGGATACTTATGTAACAAAAAAGTAAAACGTTGTAAACACTAATTTTGATAGAAAATCCGTCCTGTAAGGTCTTTTTTCCTATTTTCCTATAAAAATCTTATTGAAGGTATGAATCACTGGGATGGCAGATACTAACTAGAACGAACCAGGCCTAAAGCTTGATCCCCACGTTCAGCAAATATAGAAAATAGAATCTGCTCGAGTAGTGTAGCAATTCACTCACTGTAGGATGACCCATGATGCATTGCAACGCTAACTTAAAACATATGATTGTCAACATTTTTATTTTCTAATGAATAAGCATCTTATTTTAGATCATTCTCCAGTGGCACAATCCAATACATCGATACATACGCTTCACATTAACGGGTTATTTCAAATCTCCTCGCAAAGGCCAGCGAAGCTGTCTGCTTGTTTCTGGCTGTAGAGCGTTTGCGTTGGCAAATATGAATGCGCACTGATTTGAGATGGTTGGTTCTGAAATTTGGTTAGTTCTCGTGTGCCGAACATTTCAGGCACAGTGGACAAAGTAGAGATGAGTTAAACTTTAGCAGAATAGCTCGCGCCAATTAAGCGTAAATCTTGTAATTGGCTTAGAGCGCATCGTATGACCACGTTTCCGTTCTGCGCTAGTTTTTAGGTGAACGTGTGAATCCACAGTAACATTTCCTCTCCACATACAGACTACCCAGCGCAAGAGCAATGCTTGACCCATTCACAGGACCTGCGCATCTCGACAAGTTTTATTCTCTCCGCAGAATCCTTGTCACTGTTTTGTACAGAGGCAGTACGCGATATAGTGGGAGCCCCATCTTCATGCAGATAGGTCCACGAGTGTTTGCACTGTTCTGGAATAGTGGGAGATTGAACTTTGAGCTTCCCGATGACCAGCCACGTTTACATTCAGCAATAGAGGACCTACAGTTAAACTTGGAATCCGAACCACGGTGGAGGCCTGGCATTCCACACATTTGTTTTAATGTATGGTAATTAAAGTGAATATATTCAATATACTTATGAGAAGCACTTTAAACGACCCTTCAACAATTTACCTTAAAACAAGAATATTTTATTATGAGATTTATAAAATTAGTATCAATTTATAATAATAATCAAGTCCAAAGAGTATGTATCGTGTTTTTAAGCTCCTGTGAGTTTGTATTAGCAGTAGTGTTAATGGTGTTTACTTTCTCTCGAAACCTCGGAGTGAGAAGTATTGTGATAGTTGTAACGTTATTTGCCACCTTACCATGTATTTCCCTATATTCTTCTGATGTTTGTGAATAGTTTTCAATTTATTTTCGTTTTAAATTAAGCACTTCAAAGTTCGTCCGCCGCTTAATACGCTGTGTTGCCAGCCTGACAAATAATACTTTTTACAAATATTCAATAAAATAAAAGGACGGAAGGCACAACGTATAATATTGTTTTAAATAATTTAAATAAGGAATTTTGACCTAAGGAAGGACACTTACCTTTTATTAAACATATTAATTATCCTTCTAAGAAGTTTTTTTGACTCTTCTTTTATTTATTAACAATGTCGGTCATGATTTAGTTCAACACATGCGCAGATCTGTCAAACAAGTGAGTGGTGGGTATCGTGATTGTAAAAGAAGTAAAAGAGGAAACAAGGCAAGATGTAAATAACTCCAAACTAGCGCGTTTTTCAATTTTGACAGAAATAAACATCTAATTCTTTAAGAAAACATTGTTCATATTCATTATCATACATTTCAATCTTCATATTAATTTTGCATTTTATTTTATATTCACCTCTAGTCCATAACCAACATTTTATCTTCTGTTTTAATAGTTTTCTCTTTGGACTTGAAGAGGAAAATATAGAACGTTTTTAAATTTGATTCTTGGAAGACTTTCTGGAGGAGATGAGGGTCTTCTTCCTCGGTGTTGGTCTAACATGGAGCAAAATCTGTGGAGCTCTAAATTTAATTTATTTTACATATTTTTTTCTTTTATTAAAAAAACCATAATCCATGTAAGAACTTTCAGAAAGCCTAAATATATTCAGAATTTTTATCCATTTCAGAGAATGAATTAACATTTTGTAACGGTACTAGTTTAGTACGTTAAGATAAAGCAACCCCACCCCACTTCATGTTAACCTACAATAATAAATTCTCTTTCGGTTCATACTACCCACTCCGAAGAACGTTGACATTAACTTATATTTCCTAGAATAGAACTCTTCTTTATTCTAGTTCCATGTAGTTTCAAGCTATACATAAACATTTTAATTAACAATCAACTCCCTTCAATATAGACTGTTAATGTACGTACTCTCCGAATCTTCTGGCTTGCACAGCCTTCAAGTCTGGCTTGCAAAGCCTTCAAGTCTGGCCTAACTTCAAAACGTCCTAAATCGACGAGTGGGGCAAATCTGTGTCTCAACAACTGATGTTCCGGTCGGCTTGGTCTCGAGTATCTAATGGATTACTACCGAGACAGCGTTCAAGAACTGGGCGCGGACTTACCTGCCCTCTGTTTGAGAGTGGTGCCAACCACCAAATCATCGCCTACCCACCTACGTCATCAGCGCCTCCAGTTAGAATTGATAACTAGACAACAAACCTCTAGGGTGATCTTGTTAGAGACGCGATGACCAATCAGATAGCGGGAAGAGTGATGGTCTACGTGACCTAACGAGTGTAGATGTCCACCAACGTGACGTCGCCGGCTAGTTTCTACTCCTCCCACTATTGTTTCCCTTGGCCACAAGACTCTATAAGAATGGCGGCACACAACACAACGTTGACTATAAGATTCAGCACCACCGAGGATGAATGACTATTCGATACAACACCATCCAGGATGAACAACTATTATTCGTTTCGACGTCATCGAGGATTAACAACTATTTGTTTCGGCTCCACAATGGATGGACTTATGATTTGTGTGTGGACTGTTAATATCCGACATCGTCAGGAGACGATCATTCTTGAAAAAGGACTTCACCAGGAAAGTTGTAAAACTATGTAAATCTTTATTATTATTTAAACTTAGGTTATTTAAACTAGGACACTAAATTTTTCACGTCAGAGTTAAACTTGTTATGTTTGGTTGGTATATGAGTATTACTATATAAATCTTTTTCTTTCAAAGTATATTATTTTGCTGTCGCCCCTCAGGCGCTTGCTTCTTATTTCACTTGTAAATATTTTATTATTGTTGTTCATGCACAAGTTAATTTTGTTGAGGTACATTTACATTTAATTTAAAATTATTTAAATTATTTCTTTTGTTTGATAATATATTTATGTAATGTAAATTTTGCTGTTTACCTTAAATTTAACTTTAAATTTAACAAAGTATTTTATTATTAATGTTAATTTTGTAACCATTGTTGGTTGTCATTTATGCCACGACTTTCTAAAAGACTTTGATGTTGTGATTTCTAGAAGTCCCGTGAGAAATTCGACTTACGGTCTGAAGCCGAACTCTCGCGTTTGTTTATAATGTAATGTTTGTTGTAACATAACCGTTTCAGTTAATGTGTGTCTATTTCTGTCTTTTGAAAGACACAATTTCTTAATTATAGGAGCTTATAAAGCTATTCATTATTCATAATTATGATTATTTGTTTTCCATAACTATTTAAAATAAACATGGTCTATTCGACTTTGCCTGTTATTCTATTGTTTCTCGTGGAAACTTTCTATTGTACAATGTTTTCCAACTACATCTACAAGATGACCCTTAAGGCCACTTGAATTATTGTTATGTTTTTCAATAAACTATTTTTATCACTTTTAAACTATCCTATTACTGCTTTCTATTATTTTGTATGTTAGCCTACTCCCTCCCATCCTTGTGGTATTTTTGGTAGCCCATTACTATAAGGTAACAGAGAGGGTGTAACAATCTTATTTTATGTCTAAATATTAATTCTATTGATGTTTTTCTTTTTTCTCAAAAATACTATTTTATTTTGTCAAATTGGAATTATAACTATCCGGAATTGCATAGGTAGGATTGAGATGTGGTCTAAATTACTATATTTTTTCAACAATCCATTTTCATTCAAATTGTTCATGTTTTATTTTCAAGTATTCCCCAGTGGTCTCGAGTATTGAGAGTCGACGTGCCACTGTCTGAATTAGCCGAGGTAAATGTTGTATTATATTATTATTTTTCTCCTAGATCCTAGGAGTGGTGACCAACAAATGCACAATTTTATTCGTTTTAACGTTATTTAAACAAAATTTGGAAGACACTGATACTAGACACAGAAAACTATGATTTATATAAAAAAAGTAGATACCACATAGTAAAAAAATCAAAATTGAGATTTGGATTGTCGTTTCTTGACCCCCTGAAACTAAAAAAATTATTTTCGCAATGCCGTCCGCCTGTAGCTCGGGCTAAAACCGAAACTGTTTACTAATTACGCTAAAACTTTGTATCTAGTGTTCTCATAAATTTCTAATAAGGGTTTTTTGTAATTTGATATCCAACCCTAAATTAAGGGTAGCCTAATTTATTGAACGGAAAAAAGAGAAAACTCCACTCAAACTGTTTTGATTAGATATTATATCTAGAAATTGTTTATCACTATAAACAAGATGTAAATTCTCGTTGTCTTAGAAAAATGATTTTGAGGGTACTTAACCTTAGAGAAATTTTCATCATTTCTCCGCAACTATTTGGGATGCGACATAACTTCATTGTAGAGTTGTAGTACTACTAATATACAAATCTTGTATATTTTTATAAAACCAATTTTTGACATATAAGCATATAGGTATTTTTAATTCAGGTCTTTGAAAATGAATTTGATTCTTAAGTTCTTTGATGGACAAAGATGTTTCTCTTTTCTCAATTTTTCTGTAACAATGTACCTGGTTCCTAATGCCATTGAGTAAGTAACAGTGTATTATATTACTATTTCATTTATGATCTTTGTCATTCATATTTTTTTTAATTACAAGAAATAATTATTTCCCAAAAAGTTAAAAAAAAGCAATAAACAATTTTTAGTTAAAAATTAATTTAACATTTACTGATATGTTTTGATCGAATATTCTACAATCAAAATTATATTGACTAGACCTACACAAATTAATAAATTATTAAATTGAGTAAACACTCAAATGAGTAAAGTACGAGTATAAAAACTCAAAAATGGAAATATGGCTAACCTCACAAACAAATAAATTGATTACGCTCACAAATATGTAAATAAATTACTATCACACAATTATGAGTAAAGCGATTAAATTCTAAATTAGTATGTTCATTAAAATCACAAATTAATAAACAAATTCAAAATATGTGTGTGTAATGGTATTGTCTTCACAAATGGGTAAATATAACAACAAATTAATAAATAAATGTCTGTAAAGAGATAAATATCATAAAATAAGAAAAAATTATTACATAAATTAAGATCACATGTGTGTAAAGATCTTATGTTCACAAATTGGTAAAAATTTATAATCACAACTGAGTAAATAGATTAAAATCACATGTGTGTAAAGTGATTAGTTCACAAATTATCAGAGTGATTTGGTTCACAGATGAGTAAACTGACAAAATCCACAAATCAAAATTTTGTCATTAAAAATCTAATAATTTCACAGGAATTTTATAAGGACACTTAATGGTATATTTTACATAACTGTTTAATTTAATTATATTTATAAAATTGTGAAACCTTATGTGCATTTTTTTTAAATAAAAATTATAGTATTTTTTTTACTTGAAAATTTAGTTAACAAAAATTTAATTTTCTTTGTTTTCACTTAAAAAATTTAGTTTTTAAACATCGAAAAAAATATTATAATTGAGAATCTAATGCTAAATTAATAATTTATTTACTAAATTTAAGACTCTAAGAAACGAATGAACCATCTGACGTGGCGAGTATATAATTTTTGATGCCAAGGAGGTTCTGGCCTATCTTCTATCCAGTCAAAATATGGCCCCACTTCGAAACAACTTGTGTCCATTCACCACTCCATGAATTCTTCTTTAAAAATACAATCATCAAAATTTTGGTTATCATCAGTTTCAAATCTGGTAAACAAACATTTCTCCCGATCAACTATAAATTTACTCTCTCACTCTCTTTTTCCAAAGTTTTCATGAATTCTAATTCCGAATGCCTCACTATTGCACAAACTTCTTCTAAATAATTTCTATAAATTGGGTAGCTTTTATAAGTTGAGAACTTTCGGCGGGGGTAACATATAATTTGGAAATACTACCAGTGGAGCATTCATCTCTCTTTCATTCTTTTCCATCCACCAGTCAACGTACTCCTCTCTTGGTATCGGTTCTTCATACTCAACACTTCACAATTTTTCTTCTTATAATTCTATTTTTCCTGGGAGGCTTAGGGAGGTATTTTGTATTATTGTTTGATTTAGGCCCGATTCCAAAAATAAATGGTACCATAGCTAATGAAATTTTGTCCACCCCCTTTTCAAAATATTGATCATATTCATTAATTTTGTCCATATCAGCTTTAGTTTGAATTTTTTCTAAATCTCTTGAATTAAAAGGTGTTCTAATTGGGCCTGATAAGGCTTGTGCCACCATCGCCCCGCTTTGTTTTAAGTCCGACATGGACACTTCTTGCCCTGTACAAGAAACATTACATTTTAGAAACAATTACATTTGTTTAGTACTACTTAAAGACAAACTATATACCTTTTTTTAATACTACTTTAATAGACACGGATAAAAACTATATACCTTTCTTTAGTACTACTTTAATAGACAAGGATAAAAACTATATACCTTTCTTTAATACTACTTTAATAGACACGGATAAAAACTATATACCTTTCTTTAATACTACTTTAATAGACACGGATAAAAACTATATACCTTTCTTTAATAATACTTTAATAGACATGGATAAAAACTATATAACTTTCTTTAATACTACTTTAATAGACACGGATAAAAACTATATACCTTTCTTTAATACCACTTTAATAGACACCGATAAAAACTATATACCTTTGTTTAAACTCTACAATGCTTCTCCGTGTGTGCCTTTAGGTAAGTTAGAAAAAAGTGTTATTATTTAAACTGATCACTTAAAGCAGGGATAGATTTTCATTAATATAATCCCTATCCAGTATACCTTTTCAAGATTCATATTCGAGTCATATAACAAAAACTACCATAAAGCATATTTCAAATAATTAAATAATCCCTTTACTATAAGTATTTAATACCTATTAAGAGTTGCATAGGCAAAGTATTAATAGTTCAGGGTATGAGCATCGAAAATCTCAATTTTTCCTTTCAACTGTCAGTTAATTTTTCTCTTGTGATCCATTTATAATTACCTATTCAAAATTTTATTATAGATCCTAGCGGAACTAGATCAAGTAATAATTATAATTCCCTAAAGCATATCACGTGATTATCAACAACCAATGTTGAGAAGGTAATGGTTTACACTTTTTAAAGATAATATATTAGTATGTTAGGAGAGCTAATGTAAATAATATAAAAATATGATTTAATCTAAAAAGAACAAATTAATGTAACTATAATTCTTAATTATGTAGCTTAATATTCCAGAGAAGAGCTTATGCTAAATCTATAGAAATATAACAAATACTTGTGTATACCTCGCATATAGCATATATCTCCTAAAACTCTTTACTCACATGCAGCAGATCAAAAATTACAGGCATATGTTGCTAGGAAACTAAATTACGCATTTCTTTACATTTTAATAGTGGTTTCCTTGAATAATAACCATTGATTTTATTTACATTGTTACTAACAATTAAATTAGTACATAATCTTAATTTTTCCCCTATTCTTTGCGGCTTCATGCTTATCTTTATATTAACCTATTTCTAATGCCTCCCTTTTATTTATTTCTAAATAACTACATTCATCTTTATGTAACTTTAAAGACAAGATTAACATAATCCAGGCGACAACATTAGCTTGGAAACAAATCATGACACGTCGATTAAATAGATTCTAGCCGGTAAAAACTTTCTAGGTAGCCAGTGGTTCAGATCAGTTTGTAGGGGTAGAAACAGGATAAATTGATAAATAATATTATTTGAAATATTATTTGACTGTAACATAAAATACCGGTGCAGGACAGATATATTCAAAATAAGAAACTATGTTTGAGGAGGAGAGAATTTCTGCGGAAAATAATTTAGTTTGAGAATTAATTGTTAGTGCTTTTTATATTTAGACATAGTCCATTTATTGTTATCATATTTTTGTTATTATTATTATTATTATTATTATTATTATTAGTACCGCGTCTTACTACCCGTTTGGGTTATACGCACTTACGCTAATGTGT
>CABFOV010013064.1:0-10333 GCA_902141375.1 Timema poppense
AAACTCACTGTAAAACATTGTGTATTTTCTTTTATTATATTATTATGCCCGTGCGAAGCCGGGTTGGGCTGCTAGTTCTTTAATATGTTTAATTTACACTTATCATATTAGTGTAAACATGCGGACATCCTCGAAGAGAGGTAGGTCCTTAAATCACATAAGAAAACTAATTAAACCATACCAAACCACATAATCATAAGCTCCCGACTGCATATGGTTTAGCACATCCATGCATGTGTGAGTGTATGAGTGTGTAAACGCACGTTAAAGAATGCCTTTTTATTGTAAAAGCAAATGAGTTGGTAATGAATACAAAAATAAAAATATGTTTTAATCAATGATAAGAAGATTATTCTAAGCCATTTACATATAATTATTAGTATCTAACTGAAAAAAATCTGTGGAGTTTTTTTTTCTGTGACAATATTTAATTGATTAATTTTTAAATGGGGATTATTTATATCATCCCAAACTCTCAACAGTTATTTTAAATGTATTTAATCTTTACTTCGTATCACTACAATACAAACCTGTTTATATTTTTTCTTGTTTTTATTAAACATTTAAAGATTCTGCTTGGACTTGATCTATCAGATTAAAGGTCAAGATGTCCCTTAGTGGGCACTATGCGTAAGGACGAAAAATAAATCAACTTTCTAAAAACTGGAATTGATTTTTTTCTACATATGTTTTTTATCAATAATATCCTAATGTTGTTTACTCACTCACCCATCCATTACGAACGTAATGGTTTGAATAAAAAGAGAAAGATAAATTGTGTACAATCCTTTACGTCCCAAAAACCTTTCAATAACACCAATTTGTATACGAGCTACAAATTTAGACTTCTACGGTTTGAAAAAAAAAAATTTTTGACGTACAACTACGCGTAACCATGGTTTTCGTATGTTTTGTGATTCATAAGAGTCCCATGTTCATAACCCTTTTCTCTCTTCTCCTCCCCCTGTCCATCCCATTATTTTCAACGCCCATTCTTCCCTTCAGTTCCGGCGGATAGGGAGGGGCACATCGACCCGAACGGTGATTACAGGAAAAATGACAACCGTCCTATTTCCACTCAGTGATTGGACTTTTTCTCACTTCCTTTTTGATACTTTCCATTCCAACTCTCTCGTATATTACCCCCTTCCCCTAAACCTCTATCTTTTCCTTCTTAATTCGAGGGGATAAATAGAATATGAATAGAATATGTTATTATTTTTACGCATTGATACGTGTTTGCACACACCAAATTTGTCTACAAATGAGACTAACGTGGATTTTATTTATACTTTAATAATACCACCTTTGTGGTCTTGTGGTAAGAGTTCCTGGCTACTGACTCGTAGGTCTTGGGCTCGATCTCTAGCACTGCCATAATTTTACTGATAACGGCAGCGTTCACTCGGTTAGTATAACTCGCTTGCGGGCTAGCGCCAAGGTTTTTGATGAAAATGTAAGTAATCTTTAACTATATAATTTATAATATAATTTTAATTCATTAGATATTCAGTAATTATTTATACCAAGGATACTACATGGTTTAAGGCGTCACTCTCATAATACACTATATTGTCTGTGACAAGTTAAAATCCTTTATGAGCGTACTGATGGTCATTTTACTAAGAAAAATTCAACCACTCGTTCCATGCAAATGTTTGAGCATTTATTATAAATTCTACCCTTTTAATCCTTACACGATTAATGATGTTTTGTGGGCAAACTGTAAAACTAGTAACGTTTAGTAGACATACAATACAAATTGCATATTAATTTTCTTTTAGTATAACTATAGTCTAGTATAGAAATTGTACTCTTTTATTGAATGTTTCTCTCTTGTAATTAATTAAAAAAGTACTCCAACCTTATACTACACATATAACATGTATATAATTAATGTTCTTTCTGGATTGTTTGAATATCCTTTTACCTATAAACTGTCCTTGGTGCATATTTGAATACCTTCAGACTCTATAAATGATATCAGCCTACTTTATTTTTATGTTCCTCTAATTTCCTTATCAGAAAAAATTGGATCAAATATTTTAATATCAAAATATACTGATATTTATTAGAAGATAAAAATTGGTTCTTTATCAAAAACCAAATTTATATCAGGGAATACAAGGCTTATCCAACCAATGTGCCAGTAGTATGCCAACTTTTAATTTAGAATTTAACAAGCATTTAAAAATAAAAACCTGTCGAATATTATGAATAATTGTATTGAATAACTAAAATAAAAATTAAAATATTTTAATAATGTCTAAATTTTTAAGGAATACAAATTATTAAATTGTCAAATTGAATGTCTTGGACAATATTAACTTCATTAACTTAAATTAAAACATTTAAAGTAACAGGAGAAAAACTAAAGATATTTTTAAATTTTAAAATCAAAAACTTAGATTATCTTTTTCATATTAGTATTAAACATACATACATTGAATGACATAACTGCCGCTATATTAAAACTTCAAAAAATTATACCAAAATAGAAAAGTGTTATTTATTGTTTTTTGTTTTCGTGTAGGTGTGGCACACAAATAGTGTTCGCATGGCACCCAGTGGCATCCTTCAGGATTGCGCACGATATATTTAATATATTTATCTGTGCTATATTCCCTGCTGAATGGTTATAAGATTGTCATCATTCTTATTTTAAAATTCATCTAAAAATTAATTTTCTTAAAAATGAAAAATATCATTTTACTAACATAATTTTTTGTTTGTCCATTAATTCATGTGTAAATTTTACAAATTTAATAGATTTAATAATTTAAAAGCTTGTTAATTTTAATGATTATCTATTTAATATTTCGTTTATTAAATTATAGTTTCTCTTTACTATTCCCATTTCTAATGTTTAATTTTTTAAACTCACAACTCGATAAAACATTTTTATACAATAATTTGAAATAACATTGGTTTTACTTAGACTTGAAGATGGTGAAGAATCACCAAAACATGTTGTCATTGGATGGGAAAAGTAGTATATAAAATAAGAAGGGAATAAAAAAGAAGATACAATCTTACTATGAATCAATATATTTAGGTAGAACGTATCTTCTTTTTCTATTTTAATCAGAGATTAAAATTGATCCCATTGAATATTTTGAAACATACATTTTCGGGCACATTCTTGATGTATAAGCATTAACTTACTTTTTTTAATCAGATTTTTTTTACCAAACTTTGAGAATAATTGTCGACTGACATTGCTTTGCATTTTTAATATATAGAAGAAATAGAGGTTTAGATTATAGATTATTTTTAAATTATATATATAAATATATTTGTTATACATTTTTACTAAAGTAAATATATATATATATATGTATTAGAAAATAGATGTAATTTTTAAAGTTTAATCAAACAAAATTAAACTACATTTATAAATACAGTGAAACAATATACATAATTTATAATATAAGAAAAGTATTTAGAGGGAACAACTAATTGGGTAAATTGGTACAACTTCTTTGGTCAAATTGAACAAATTATATTTTTAAACAAGAATATAAATTTATTCAAGAGAAACTCTTATATCCTAAAATTTAAGTCAATTAAAACAGACCAAATAACATTTCTAAAAATTATAACAGAGATTATTAATTAATACAATTTAACAAATAATTTGTGTAACACGAGTTTTAATTGACTAAGATTTTATGGTATAAAATTTATCTTGAATAAATTTATCTTATTTTTGTTTCTGAATATATATTGTTCAATTTGACCAAAGAAGTTGTACCAATTAATCCAAATAATTGTTCCAACTAAGTAACATTCCATATAATATAAATTTAATATGTCTCCTTACTTCAATTAAAATGAATATAACTAAAATATACACATTATATAAATTTATTGTCTTAAAATTAATTATAGTTAGAACTTGTTAATGGTATAGGTAAATTAAAAATATATAATTAATCCCTTCTATTTCAAAGTTTTAAAGGTTTTAGCAATAAGCCTTCCGTGAGAAAAGGGTGAGACCCCTCCACAAGTTCCATTGTTTTCCTTCAAGTAATACTCTTGTAATCTTGTAAGAAAACTAAAAGGATGCTACCCTCCTACTCCCAACACCAAACCTTTTAACCCTTAGGGACCACAAACTATTGTCTTGAAAACTTTGTCATTGTAATTTACATGCGCAACTTATAAGCGTAATGATCTCTACACGAAGTAATTTCTAGTATATAAACCTACTACAGAAAATAGATTTCACCACCAAAGAGAGTGAATTGCCTAAATGTTCCTAGCCCGGTTACCCCAACATCCATACCACACACATTTCAAAAATATATTATTATTATTAGCAGCACCGCATCTTACTACCCGTTCGGTTTATACGCACTTACGATAATGTGCAATTGTAGGGTGAATGTGAGATGTAATGAAGGACCTACAGTTTAAAGTGGAATCCGAACTACGGTGGAGACCTGGCATTCCTCTTATTCACAAGATGTCTTGCCAGAGGTGAAGGAAGGGTTTGATAATCAGATAAATCTTTGCCGGGACCGAGGATTGAACCCCGGACGCCAGAACAGAAGTCTGACACCTTACCCCTAGACCACCAGATCACCCAAAAATATATTATTATTATTAGCACTGCGTCTTACTACCCGTTCGGGTTATACGCACTTACGCTAATGTGTAATGGTAGGGTGATTGTGAGATGAAATGGAGGACCTACAGTTTAACGTGGAATCCGAACCACAGTGGAGGCCTGGCATTCCCCACACTCACAAAATGTCTTGTCAGAGGTGAAGGAAGGAATTGGTAATCAGATAAATCTGTGCCAGGACCGAGGATTGAACCCATGCCGCCAGCATAGAAGTTTGACACCTTACCCCTAGGCCACCAGGTCAGCCAAAAAATATATCAAATTATTCATCAATCGTTAATGATTTTTAATAAATAATCTTTTAGGATCTCCTAGCTCATTCATATAGTTATTATTACAAAAATCATATACCTAAAACCGTGTTTCTAGACTTACTACTGTGGCTACCTCTGCTGGCATCTGGATGTATGTCCCATAGAAAAAAATAGCAGCTATCATATCTAAGAGTAACACATTGTTTTCTTTCATATCTACTATAAAAGATGGTGACCTGATGGTCTAGGGGTAAGGTGTCAGACTTCTGTGCTGGCGGCCTGGTTTCAATCCTCGGTTCCGGCACAGATTTATCTGATTACCAAGCCCTTCCTTCACCTCTGACAAGACATCTTGTGAATGTGGGGAATGCCAGGCCTCCACCGTGGTTCGGATTCCACGTTAAACTGTAGGTCCTCCATTTCATCTCACAATCACCCTACCATTACACATTAGCTTAAGTGCGTATAACCCGAACGGGTAGTAAGACGCGGTGCTAATAATAATAATACTATAAAAGTATGTATTTATATGCAACTTTATTCTATTGAATTGAATTAGTTTTATAGTGTCCAAATATTATCTATAAATACCGTGCTGACCACATGACAACCTCTATCCGCAAATGTTCACACTATTATCGCTAACGGAAGCCACCGCTTGATATTTATAGCTCTGAAAGTCCACCCCATGGAGTCCTTAAAGGGAATTAAGATCATTGAGCGAATATATTTTATTAATCGCCGTATTTTATGTTTTCTAGCTCTTGTTCTTTATTTTTTAAGTTAATTGAGTCAACCCTGATCCTATAGAATGATTTTTTTTTTCTATTCTTGGCAGTTTGTTAACCTCAAGATACAGAAGAATTATTAACCATATAATTGACAATTATTATCTAATTGACTTTTTTTTTACTAATAGTCAATAAAATGAACACATTCATTTCCACTTTTATCAAAAGATTTATGATTGTTTTTAACGAATACGAATTCTAGTTTTAACATAAATCATCAGCTAAATTTAATATTACAAGACCCATTTTTAATTTCATACACCAAAAAAACTCATAAATATACTTATTTATTGTTTTATATTTTTTGGTTGACTTGGAGAGCTAATTGGCTTTCCTTTCGAAAATGTTCAAGTGCTTCAATACCAATAAGGATACTTTGAATGTATAGTTTTATATATATATATAACTATACATAGTATAGTATAGTTATATATATATATAAAGGGAAGAACTTGGATAAATCTATGTTTAATACTTTTTATTACCAAATAAAACCTTAAAAATAGTATTGTAAAAGTGGATCTTGATCTTTGTAAAAGAGTGCTAGATTTAATATATAAATATATGTATAGCTGTAAAATAGCTGTTTCTTATTTGTATAATCTTCCATCTTAATTCAAGACCCCGAGTTAAGTTTTACGTCCTTCCATAATTTTTTGAAAAATGTTTCACTCTAGAAGCTATGAGGAGTCTTCGCCATGATTTTTTTTAAATCACATTATTTTAAAAACAGTTTAAATAATTCCTCACAAAGACATTTTTGAAATTTGGCTGCCCCTCGTAACTATTTAGAATGATCCTCACTTTGATGTTTTACTATATGTAGATATCTCTAGAAGATAATCTTTGAAGTGGTCTTACACCGATAAATCTTGAAAATTTAATTATTTTAGAAACTAGGCTATTTGTGGAGGGTCTCGCTTGAAAATTCATCAAAATTACATGTAGCAAGAAGTGAATTTGGAATTGTCTTACCCTAAACATTTTTGAAATTTGGATAACCTTGGAAGCTATTTAGATCTTTCCTACACTGAATTTTTCTGTCAGTAGATGCCTCTAGTCTATTAGTTATTTGAAGCGACCTTCTCCGACAAATTTTTGACAATAGAATATATCTAGAAGTCATTTAAAGTTTTATTCAAGGCCATCTTTCAGTTTCATATTCAATAATATCAGAAGATTTGAAATATATCAAGGGGGGAATTTATTCTAGGGAGGGGCAAATTATTTTCAGGGGGGAGGGGGGGCAAATTCCCCCACAGTTCCGCCGCTACTGCTGTCTACACATACTCTATATTTGGTATTCGTGGATGAACTACTCTCAGGCGATTATTAGTCTTCTTTGATGTGTGGTAGTATACCGTCTCCATTCGGAACAATGTTCGTTACTCGCTATGCACAGCAAATATTCATACATGAAAACCATTATTTTTTCCACACTTGCGTGACTCATATAGAACGTTGAAAAAAAAAGTAGACGAATAAGGCACTTATGGACCCGGCTTAAGAGATGTCTGCGCGTAAAAATGTAAAAAATTATATCATTTATTTGTGTTGTATTTTTCTCTAAAATTTGAACTTTAATTTTGTTTTTTGTATTAATTTTCTAACTTTCACATGTTGGTCAACTGAACCTTTGACCGCCTCCCCAGAATTTGCGCTTGCATGTGGCCACCAAAGCAGGTTAAAATAAACTGATAATGGATTGAGGTGATTATATTATTTAAATTTAAAACGCCATTTTTTTAAAGTCCTATAAATAATAAAATAGATTTTTATTCCAATAATTCATTAATACTCAATTGTTTCTTTTTACCAATTTAACAAGGTAAGTTTTCAATCGCTATCCAAGGAGGGTGTTGAAAGGAATAAACAATGTTAATAGATGATGATTTGAATCAAATTAGTGACTACAGAAAAAAAAGAGTGAGAGAGAAAGAGAGGGAAAAATTTTACTGAGAATTTATAGTAGATTAAACGTTGGTATATTCGAGAGGGGATTTAATATAAACGTATTTAGCACTCTGGCTGTGTAACAGGATTAATACTGGCATAAGATAGAATAAAAGTAACAATTAGTTGTCGGCTTAGTGCCTTGAAAGTAATTACGTGTATTTCCATTGCTTTAATTTGAGCTCATTTCTTGAACACTAAAGTAGTTGAGGGGTTTGGTTTTCTGGTAGGGTTGAAAGGGGTCGGGGAAGTGGAGGATGAGGAAGTTTTTGGTTATTAAGAAACACATTGGTGCTTTTAAAGCTTGTAAGGGGGCGAAATAAGAAGAAGAAGAGTATGAAACAGCTAAGAAGATTTCACCTCAATTATAGTGGTTGTAAGAAGCCCAAAGTGCTTAACATTAAACAGCGGAATGCTTGGAAAATCGTTCCTAATGTTAAGATTTTTGGAAAATAAAGAGCAGAAAGGTGGGTTGTAGAGGAGGAGGTAAGTTGTATTCTATGTTCACCTTTTAGTCGAGACTTGTAGTTTTGTTGAAATTGTTAATCTCTTTGGAAATACTAAACAAAGAAATAAAAAAACTTCCACCAAAATTCTTGAATTGTAATTCTATTTAGATACCTTGCATATTGATGCTATCAATTTCTTCTGGGAAACAATCATTGGAAATTGTTAAAACTTCATATTTTTACAGAAAGTCATACTTAATATAATAATATATATACATATATATATATATATTAGTATACATAAGATACATTATGTATAATAATATATATACATATATATATTAATATACATAAGATACATTATTAACTCAAGTATTTCTACATAAATATTTTAAACAAAATTAAACACAATCTATTTTTTTTTTGTAATATCCAACACCTTAGCTAAGTTTGTAGCGTGTCTGTCTATTGAGCTAAAGGTCCCGGGCTCAATATAATTGGTGAAATGTGTATTTACTAATTTACAGTGATGAATTAACGGCCGTGGTCTGGATGCTGTGCTTGTCCTAATCTTATGTTAAATTATAAGACATATGAAGCTACGACAGGCCTAGCCAGCCGGTAATGGAAAATATATGGCTTAAATAATAAAAACTGACCCAGACACAGACTGGAAACGGTAATGGATTTAAAAATGTACAGCTTTTTTTTTTCGTGTGGTAATATTCCATTAAACCAGTAATAATAAAGTACACTCCGCTTACCCTGATATGTAGTCTTTTGACGTTGGTCAAATGCAATATAGCTCTATCGAATAAGCTTTACCATTACATAGTTATTCAATGTAAGCTTGCTTGGATTTAGAACAAGGGAATTACACAATGTTGAAACCTCTTTCAGAATTCAAATTTAGAATTTTGATAATTCCGATATTTCAATCACTACCATAAAAACAAAACCATTAAAGGTTAACGCCATAATCTACGTGCCAAAATATACGAGTAGTTAATAAATACATTTTAAAAAGCTACTTTATTTTACCAAATAAAATATTAGAAATATTCAGACCATTATGATAATACATGAAAGGATTAATAAGCATCTCTGTAGATTATGGGAAGAATGGTGTTCTAATTCTGGTCACGTCAAGTGATCATGGTTTTTTCTAAATGGTTTATCATTCTCATTCAAAGTAAATTTTATGTAAAGTACCTTAAAAGTCATTTTCATGAGAAAATGTGAATTGTCATATTGATTATAATGATAAACAGTGCTCAGATATAAAAGATAATCAAAATCGTTAGAAGGGATTTAGATTTTTTTTTTCTGTTCAGTAAAATACCCTTAAATTTGAAGTTGAACATCTAATTTAAAAAGATTATCTGGGGGACATTATGATCACCCCAGATACCATCTATAACTCAGTCTGTAAAATAGTTTCTACTCTAGCACGAGGTTCAGACAGACAAACACCGTCACGAAAACCACTTTTTGGGTTTCAGGGGGTCATTAAATTTTAATATTTATTAAAACCTTGAATTTGAATTTTTTAACGATCAAAATACTTTCTCTCCTAGATATTGAGAGAAAGTAAAAAGATATTTGTATGTAAAGTGGAGCCATATTTTTTCATTAAACTTTAATACCAGCTTGGATTCTACTCCTACATAAATAATAACGCTAAAATAAATGGATTATAAATTAGGACGGTAGAAATCTAGATAAAAAAACAATCATATTCATAAGGTGAGACTGAGAAATTATTTATATAGATTTCCCTGTACCCCAAATAGGGGTTCTAGCCACGAGCTCCCAATCACCAAAAATTTAGACCCCCTCAAGAGTGACGCGTTATACCATGCAATCACCGATGCGGGTATTAATTGCTATAGAGGTAAAAAAAATAATACTACAACATTTCTGGATTGAAGAATAATTACCTTACTTATTCCCAATCCCTAAATTAATTTATGAAGTTGTAGAAAAAGAAAGCCAATTAGCAAAAGGGAAAATGTGACTATTTTTATGTATCATACGTAGAAGAGTACTTTTTACGACATTAATTATTATACAAGGGATGAGGAGGGGGGGGAGGGACTGGCTGGCTACATTGCGTTTACTAAACATCTGGGTGAATGAATGGCTTCTGTGTGGGTTGAAGCTTGAGGGGTGAGGGGATTTAGGGGGAAAGGAGGGTGGTTCTATAACATTACACACAGCAGTTTTCTTTCTCTCGGTGCCATTGTCAGCTAACAA
>CABFOV010013065.1:0-10327 GCA_902141375.1 Timema poppense
CCATAGAACGGTTTTGTCACAATCTTTTATTTAGTATTACCATGTTTTGATGGGTAAACAAGTGTTGACCGGCCTCTTAACAGATTGCACTATGGCCCTATATTATTAGCTGGATCATAATGGATCCATGTGAGGATAAACGAAAAGTAGATAGATAGTTAATGTACCTCTTGTCCACAGCTAACAACTGCTTGCTATTCCTATCTGCTCCTATGCCATTGGTATGTGGTGGGGTTGCTTTGGGGGGAAACTGCGCTTTATCTCAAACATATGTACCCATTTCTTTTCATAGGTCACTGGTACGTTGTTTGGATATTCATGGTGACGCTTTGTTTCGTGTACAATTGCTGGGTCATCCCTCTTCGTAGCACCTTCCCCTACCAGACACCAGAGAACGCTAATATGTGGTTCGCTCTTGACTACTCAGCTGACTTTATCTACCTCGTGGACGTGGCTCTAGTCAAACCTCGAATATCCCACCTAGAAGACGGATTTTGGGTCACGAAACCATCCACCACCAGGAGAAACTATTTTAGAACTCTTCAGTTCAAGGTAACAAATAATCATTTTCTTAAGGTGGAATGTAAGGGTTCGTGAGAAAAGGCCAGTGTTTTTGCAATTTTTATGCTAATTTTTTTTTGGCCGAAATAAATGAAATATTGCTCCAGTAAAAATAAATAATTTAATTTTCTTCACATGGTGACCTCAACATTTCTTGAATACCTGTCAAGGGTGTCCTGTAATTTAATGATATATTTTTATCTTAAGTTAAAAAGTATCTCGTCTAATATAGCTATGCTCATGATGGATATTCAGGAACTGTTAATATTAAAATGTGTATAAAATTAAACTCTATGTCTGTACTGGAGAAATATTTCATTTATTTTAGCCAAACAAATGTTTTACCATAAAAACTTTAAAAATACTGACCTTTTCTCGCGTCCCCTTCCACCCCACCTTAAAAAAAGGTCAGAATATTTTAAAACGCAATGTACTGTATCCTACATGGAAGAAATCAACCGCCTCAAGAAATCTACTACCACAAAAAATAAGTATATAAGCCAGATACTGTAACATATAATATAAATTATTACACGATAAAAAAATTATATGCAAATTATTACCAATAGTTTTTCTACCTAGTTTATTTGATTTGATATAAATATTTTATACCAAAGAGTTCTAGTTTATCACTGGCCAGTTACTCGTAATATTAACTTAGCTTTGTATAAATTATTATAAGCATGATTAGGTTAAGCTTTAGTAAAAAGAGTATAATTTAAGTTGCCTAAATATCTAACATAGGTGAAACTGTTCTTGTTGATTTCAAGAAAAAAATAAACATATTAGCTATACATTGCTAATAATAACATCTTCTGCTCATAATAGTTAGCGTTACATTTTTTAATAATGAATTATTTTCAGATGGACGTTTTTTCACTACTACCCTTGGATATACTTTATTTGAAGTTTGGAACTGAAAAACTCATGTTTCGACTTCCTCGAATGTTAAAGGTATAATATAAATAATTAGATTTAATCCAAGTCGGTTTCGATTCTTTTGTCCAGATTGCCACTTTTCAATTGAGTGACATTTTTTGATTATCATTTTTTATGATATAAAACTAATGTTTCATATAGACTTTCCAAACTTGTTTAACATGTGATACGTTATTTTTAATTTCTAAAACTGTTTCATTACACACCTATTTATAAAAATTCTAATCAAAATTGCTACTCTCAATATTTCAGCAATATTAATTTAAGGGCTCCGGTCTGATGCGTAAATTATCATTTTTTATAATATACCTATCCTAAACTAGTTGAGATATGAAAT
The DNA here is from genome assembly GCA_902141375.1 of Timema poppense. NCBI lineage: Eukaryota > Metazoa > Arthropoda > Insecta > Phasmatodea > Timematidae > Timema > Timema poppense. Next base: position 1,838 of record CABFOV010013065.1, read on the forward strand.
TACTTTTCATTACAAATATGTAGGTCTCTTTATAATACAATTATTTTATTTGAAGCATATTTTTATAAAACCAATAACTTTCAAGCTATACGCAAATATGTTTATTTTTTAACTCTTCGAACAAAAAATGTAAAGTATTGCGTCAGTAAAAAAAAATCTAACCTGAAATGTTGATGTATATCGACGTCTCATCTCCTCCCAAACCCTAAAAAGTGGTCTTTTCAATGACGTCTGTCTCTATGTCTGTTTGAACTTAAAATTAAGAGTAGTTTAATAAAGGGAGAAAAGAGAAAAAATCTATTTTCTCAAAATCGGCTCTCACGATTTTGATTAAAATTCGTATCTAGTTGTTGATTAATATTATAAATAAACTGGCTATTTTCATTTTCCCATGAAAATGACTTTTAGGGTACTTTACATAAGCAGAAACCTCCGTATCTCCGCAACTATTTGAGATACTAAACAACTTTTTATTGCAAAACTGTAGAACTATTAAAAGTTAAAAACTTTTATATGAAATATATTTTTATAAAACCAACAGTTTCTGAGATATTGGCAAATATATTAATACAATTTTGTGAAGCTTTAGTTGTAAAGAGATACTACTTAAGTTTTAACGCAATAATTCTCTAATGCCATAGAGTAATCAAATATAAGTAGGTCTTTAAAAATGTTCATGTTGTTTTTCCTTAAACATCTTAGGAGAAATATTTGTACAACAATGATTTATCTCCATTTTAGACTCAATAGTCAATATTTACAGTTTCTAACGGTTAATAGATTATAAATGAGGAATTTTATAGCAATGTGATGACATTAAGATGTGCAACACCTAATAAAATGTCGAAAATTTTAACCGAAAGTCGAAATTTTTATATAAACGCTTGACCCTTGGTGACCCAATATTGATATTTTTTATCGGTCCAAACATACAAATGAGGACATTAATTCTTTAAAAATAAAATTATAAAATTTTAAACCAGGACTCAGAAATGTTTTACATAATCATAGTGCAATTTACACTTGGGTATGCTAGTGTATATTATTTCGTTTCACTTATTATATTACGAGCTTTGAGTAAATATCTCAATTTTTAAACAATAGAGCGAGAAAGTCCGTGGGGAGTTCCGTACCATTTATTTATTTAAAAATAATTTACTATCCCTTCTTACTAAATTTCAAAACGTGTTTAAAAATAATTAGTGTATATATAATAATCAGTGTTATTATATAAATTTTGAAGATATCTACCAAACGTGACCTTTTCAGATCATATTACTTGACGTATGAATATGTAATAGTAAATCCCGTATATTTTTCTCACTGTCATATATAATAAGTCCATTCGTAAGCAAATTGGGGTTGAATAATGTTCCTTTCATTCCAACATTTTCTATTTGCAAATAATCAATTTTAATAATCCTACTTATTGAAAGTAAGTAATATTAATGCAAATTCAAAACATTGTAATTACATTTAGTAATTGTAAGTCATAAAATCTAATCTCTCATTTTTTAAATGTTTTAAATAAGATAGTTAATCACCACCATATTTGTGTTGTGTTGTTCAGTTATCAATGATAATCTCTCATTCCTTTTCCCTCCGTAATGAGAATTGTAAAGTATAATACTTTTGGTTTCATATTAGTTATCAAAGGGGCCATATTAATTTCCAAAATGAGTCTAGTAAAATATTAACAACTGGAGGGACTAACCCTCTAGCCCCAATAATTTATCAAATAAACACGTCATTATTGGGGCTATGACAAAACTCTAATGCAATAGGCTACGAGGTTCAAAATTATTATATTTTACCAGACATTATCACAACTTTTGTAGTGTTATAAACTTATAATTAATGTTTGTATCAATTCGTTGTCATTTTTATGTTCACGTTTTCAGGTACAAACGTTTTGGGAGTGCTATAATCGCCTTGACAGCATGATGCCCTCAGCCTACGTAGTCAGAATGGCGCGTACTCTCACCTACATGCTCTATCTCATACACCTCAACGCATGTGCGTATTACGCTTTCTCCGCGTGGCAAGGTCTTGGTGCTAATGGATGGGTCTTCAGTGGGAAAGGAAGTCCGTTAGTGCTCACCTTTACGTTATACTACTGTTTTATTGAATTACTTTCACTTAGAACGACCTTCATATTAAACATTCCTCAAATGATATCCGTCAATCTACTTGATTAGTTAAATTACTGAAGACTTCCTTTTTAATCATATTATACGTGAAAGAGATTTTATTGTCTAAGTCATTAACACTCTTAAAACATTAAATAGAAGACACCTGGTTTTTATATAATTTTTTATTTTTAAAATCATTAAAGTTTCCTTGCTATTTATCACTGTAGGTCTACTTTATTTATACATTCTTAAGATAAGTAGATTAATATTCATATTTATAATAGGTGTCTGAATACATTAGATAATATATACTTTAAAAAATGTGATATTTTCAGGTACATAAGGTGTTTTTACTTTGCCACGAAAACGGCCACATCCATAGGGAAGAATCCGAAACCTGAAACCGAACAAGAAAGCTTGTTCATGACCTGCAGCTGGCTCATGGGTGTCTTCGTCTTTGCTATCCTCATCGGGCAGGTATGTATATACTTGTAAAAATTAAATATTGAGGATTCTTCGTACTCGTAGTAGACCCTATAGGTAGGATTTCCGAGGTTTTGGGACACACTCTTTTTTTTAATTAAGTTTTACTTATTTATGTTAAGGCGATTATCCCTTTTCATTTGGCGTGGAAATGCAAAGCCATGGGAACAAACGGTTACCAACAAGAATTTTTATTGTTTTGCAAATTTCTTTTCGGAAACTTTTTATATACACACCACACTTCCTCTATGATTTTAACAGTGATCAAATATCGATAAATTTGACATTTTTCATTAGAACATTACTGGCTTCATAACAAAGAATAATAAAATGTAATAATTAATAAACATCGATATATTATCTTAAAAGCGGTGTTGAAAATTTCAACATATCAATTTAGCTCGTTCTCGAGAAAACTGATATTTCCAAGCGTATGATTTTTCCGCAAGATCTGTCCGGTAGCTAGCACCATCTACGGTTTCCGTGATCCATCTGTTCTTGTCGGTGTAGAAGGATACTTTGGTCAGTTGTGAAGCCAAGCCACGCCTTTCACCCTCCCTCCCACCACCCCACAAAATAGGTTTTAGACTTGCACTCGACAGGGTCAAGGACCTTAAGCTTTTTTAATGTTACATTGTATCACAGCTATTAATTAATTATGTTTAATATTAATTTTATTATGATTTGTAACTAGTAAGGTGGAATGAAGGAGGGAAGCTGTGCTGCTTTCTCACTTCCTCTCCTATGTTTACAGACTTTGTGCCTGGCCTGTCCATCCCCATAGGTGGTGTTGGCCTGCGATACTTTAGTTTTAAGGGGCGAAGTTGCTTCAGCGAGATACCTTTCCAATAAGAGCAGATTAACCCACTCATGACCTTATTAATGAATTGTGTTCTATTTGGGTGAGGTTTAAGGAAGTTTCAAAATAATTTAGCTTGGCTTAGGGATTCTTTGATTACTAGTAAAATAACTTACAATGAAAATAAAAGGAGTAGGAATCTGGGAGCAGATTATCGGAAATAGGACCCACAATGGTGAAAAGAAAATATAGTCTTTTAAAAAGACAATAAATGGTTAACACTGTAAAATAGGGCTACCTGCAGCCGTAAGGAATTTGCGGGAGTGGAGCTTTTTCAAGATGAGGAAAGTTTATCTTTTAATAAATCAATCTATCCCCAATGCCTATTGAGGAATAAAAGTGTAGAGATAGGCAAAGCTACGCTAGTATTCTATATAATCCTTTTAGAACGGTGTTGTTACTTATCAAGCCATTCTCAGAAGCACTGTAATGTTTAAATGGTGCCTTTCAGATTATGTAAAAATCACCCAATTCTAAAATAACTTAGTTTAAATCCAGGAAGTTGAACATTCATTCAGATGCATGAATGTACGCTGGAGGGGGGGGGGAGGCTCAAGGGGTTAAAAAAAAACATTTTAGCAGCATTAAAACACACACACTCTATTTCTTTCCCTCTATGTATATATATATATATAGATATAATTGTGTAGAGTCTGTTCTCCAGATAGCGTTCTACTGCGAATGTACTACATAATATACAAACATTCTGTGTTGAAAGACTGCATTGTCCAAGAGTCACCTACTTCAAAACGGACATACCTCCTTTATCTTTGCGAAACTAAATGGGCTAGTAAACATGAGGCAGTTATGAGATTCAAAGAAGTGTATCGGTCTGTAGTTAATGCACTGAAAAAGCTTCAGTCTTCAGATAATCGAGAAGCTTCAAATCTGGTACACCAATTATTAGAGTGCATTAATGCAGGGCAGTTTTTAATGCGCCTCGTTGTAATTGAGAAAATATTCTCTTTTACACTGCAGCTGTCAAAGGCATTTCAAAAAGTAGAGATTGATATTTCTGAAGTCTACTCTCATGTTAATACAGTTTTGAAAGTTTTAGAATTGCAATGCAGTAATTCCAAAGAAGAATTGAATACACTATATGCAATAGCATTAATACTGGCTTCAAATGTTGGCGACAATATCATAATGCCCAGATCAACTAAGCATCAGGCTCATAGAGAAAATGTTCCAGCGTCAAGTCCAGAGGAATACTACAGGATGGAAATATTTATACCATTTTTAGACAATGTAATATGCAACTAAAGGAACGCTGCTGGAACCACAACCAGCTTCTCTCAAACAACTAAAAAGTGGTCTCTAAATATCTTGCAGGTGATGAAAGTGTCCATAAATTGCATCATTTGATTGTAGATTTCTACAGCTAACTTATTCCACATCCTGGCATGTTCCTCACAGAATTTCAACCATGGAAGAATAATTGTAGCAGTGTAAGTCTAAAAGACAGGTCAAGCACTGCAATAGAAGCATGATACAAAAATATATTGTGCTAGTATATATAATAACATAAGTATATGTGAAAATAATACACATAAAATGCTATGTTACTAGTACTGTAAATCACGTTTCCCCTGAAAGGTAACTGTCTCATCTTTGTGGACAACACTATGGACCTATTCTATTAGCTACGTCACAGTGGAGCCAATAAGGGTAAGCTTGATACTTTTCAGGGTAAACGAAGGGTGCATATTCCAATATAATAACATAATATTAACTAACTGAGATCGCTGTGTTTCGACAAGTGACTTAATAATACGAGCATTCTTGTCTCTAACATAAAATTACTATCCAAAATTACTAAAAAAAATTTTTAAATTCTTTCAACAAATGATTTGTGTTTTTATTTGTATTATCAGAATGGTGTGTTTTGTTTAACCATATTTGTTAACTTTATAAATTATGTTCTGTGTTTGCACCAATAGTCACACGGTCTAAGGCATCATGTTTACAATATACGAGATTGCTGCTGACTAGGAGTTACATCTTGGTCTGGTGTATTAGAGGAGCGGAGGGGAGAGGTTCCACATGTGATAATATATTAGTGTTGCTACCCAAGACCCTCAACATGAAAGTGCGGAGGGATTTATTCTCTGAACATCCTTCTCCTTTTGATTAGTTTGTTTCTAACCGTGGTGTTAAATATACCAATGAAGATAACTGAAAGCTTGGTATGTGTTTTGTTAAATATCATTCCACACCATATAATAATATGATAGTCGTATAATGTAATGAGTCATCGGTCATTAGTAAGATCAAGCATACCATATTTGCAGACTACTTTGCATCAAGCTTCCTTCTTGTTAGGTGAGTTAATGATTGAATAGTTTGGAGGAGGGGGGATAGTTTGATGACTGAGTGACTGAAGAGGTTTTGAGGATAGGAGAGACTCAAGGGGACTGACATAATTCTAGAGCCACTCCTTTCTTGATGTCCGAATGCCACTCACAAGATCTACACGAACAAAATCCACGGTGTTCACATAAACATATTTAGGAAGTGACTCAGCAAAACAATTCTGAACACGCTCAGGACGTTTAAAGTCAAAGAACTAATTCCGGGATCGAAATTAACTTAACGTTAGCTTAACGTTTACTTAACGTAAAGAAACAGTGTATGATCAGGATTCAGGTAACATTAAATAAAATAAAAACTCCATCACAGCACAGGCAAAGTAATTGGACGGTTTGAAAGCAAATTGTTCACCAAGATGGAACACAGTTATTTAGGGCTGATTAGCCTACAAGTACCTGCAATAGAAACTTTATTGGATATACCAAGTAAAGGGTAATAAGATGCTACGAGGCTTTAGTGTTCATGAAACGCGGATAAACAACTTATATTGTTGACGTCTGCATACCATAAACTAACACATGAAGTACTAGATATCATTGTTGATGTTGCTCACCATACAATTAGATAGCCAGAACACGCGCTACCCTTAACTTAACGTTCACGTAACGTGAAAGTTATACCCTAGACCACTCCTAAGTTAAGTGAAGATGAAGTTAACTGCTTCGTGATGGCTTCCATTTAAAACCATGAGGGAAACCTTAGATTAGTTACGTAAACGTTACGTGATACGTTAATAGTGATTCCGGCATGAAAGGCTAAGTGGTGATCTCATTTTACAAGCCATTTGGTAACCAAAATACGTATATTTATGGTTAAATTCTGGTAGAAAGTAGCTTTTTTTATTTATAAATTAACAATACATATTTTTGTGGTCAACATTGATGATATTTTACTTTTTTATTATTATATTATATTATATATAATATATGATGATATTATATTATATTAAAAGTAACAGTTGTTAAATCACATAGTTATAAGTATACTTTTATGAAAATAATTGTTTTAATAACATTTGTAACTATGAAAAAGGTTTCTTCCTATCTAAATATAACTGTAGGTTTATTTTGGAGGCTAAAAGCTATAGGAAGGGGTTCATTTAAGTTAACTAAGCTTTAGTAAATCGAACAGATGTATAACTAACTTACTACATTTACTAGTCTCCTCAAACCCGCCTCAGTGGCGTAGTTGGCTAACGTGCGGGTCGTGTTGAGCTCAACTGCTGGGATCGGGGAGATCATGGTTCGAATCTCGGTTGGGTTAACTGGGGGTGGTTTTTCCTAAATGGTTATCCACTGTCCCTTCACGCAAATGCGGATTCCGTTCCTCTAATACACCCTTCCCAATTCCTATTCCATTAGCGTAACTAGTACTTAAAGCGTATAACCCGAACGGGTAGTAAGACGTGGTGCTAAATATTATTATTATTAGTCTCCTCAAAGTAGTTGATAGTACTTTAATAATTTTTAAATAAAATTTGATTTAAAACTAGGACATTGAAGAAAAACTTATTTATTTAAAATATGTTTAAAGAAAAAAATAGTTTAGATTTTTAAGTGTTGGAAATAATAACCAATATTTATAGTCACATTCTGGACGAGGCGATAAAATATTATGATTGTAATTTTTTTACCAAAATAAAAACAAATTTCAAATATACAATTTAAATGCAAACCAAAATACTGCGAGTGGTGGGTGGTTTAATATCCACACTCAGTTATTGCTATTTTATGCTCTTGCAGATAGCTCAATAGTTCTACTGCTTGTGATCAATTCAGAATTAACGTTGTTTCAAAAATGTATTTGGATTATCAGATATAAATTATCTCTCAGATTTAAGGGAATAACGAATAGCTCACCTGTAACGATGATAGGAATATAAAAGTTGGTAAAAATCAGACTCGGTACACCCGGTTAATATTGGACCCACATCTACAGGGTCAAAGTATGCAATACCCACGCTACTGATCCTGTTTCCGGAAGTAGGCTTGGGTAACGAAGAAATAGTGTTTTTGCTTCTAGTCGTTCAAAATATAAAAGAAATAGTTATTTTTATGTTATCTTGCCTACAAAATCCTTATTTAGAAAATCTGTATAGTTTAATTTAGTGTGGGGTTCACTTTATATTAAAAAAATAAAGCTATTCAATTTCCCAGCGCCAATATTAGAATGTTTAACGTGTGCTGTTATAGATATTAAAAATTTTCACGAAAAAATCACTTCCTGTGTATGTTTATGTGCTAATATAGATGCGTGATATCGTGGTGACCGCAACCCACTCCCAAACAGAATACAGGAAGTTAGTTGATGAAACTCTGGAGTATATGCGGCGGTTGAACCTCCCCAAGGAACTTCAGGAGAGGATCAAGCTTTGGTTCACCTTTACCTGGGAGCAGCAACACACCCTGGGTATGTAGCGGTAACATTAGCTATTTCTCTTGTTAGTTTAAAAGCAGGTTAAACTCAAGTATCTTAACTAAGCACTACCTTATATTTTATGTTGAGTCTTTTTCCAGCCTTACTACTAGGGATGCGGTATCGAAAGAAAAGTATCGATAGCCGTAAAAGGTGACCTGGTGGTCTAGGGGTAAGGTGTCAGACTTCTGTGCTGGCAGCCGGGGTTCAATCCTCGGTCCCGGCACAGAT
>CABFOV010013066.1:0-10324 GCA_902141375.1 Timema poppense
TAATCTGCTGGTACATTTAATTCGGATTCATTAATTTTTTTATGTATTGACTTGACCATGACTTATGTATTCATGCTAATAACGCTTTAGCATGGTACAAAGTTAATGCCACGATCATGATCAACTTAACGTAACATTCACTTAAAGTTAAATTAACGTATGTGTGATCACGATTCATGTAACTTAACTTAACAAATCAAATAAAACATCTTCATTCTTGAGTATGATCTCTGATTTGTTCTAGTTTTACAGTGATGATCTGTGAATGTTTACAGTTTTAAATCGATATAATAATTATCCATTATAAAACTTTTTAGATAAATTTAGCGTTCCCATAAGAGTTAAATTAATTTGTTTCAATGTCTGATCACTACAACATATACTAAAGAGTAAAAATTGGTCATAAAACAAATAAGTAAATTTCGATTTTAGGAAGTTTATTTAATTAGCCGTTTATTTTGATTTAAAAGTAAATATTGTTAGAAATAATTTGAGTTACCTGCATTTGTATTTGATGCCTGCAGATTTTTTCTTATAGATATATTTTTCCAAATTCAATTATAATTATTAGATATTATTTTCAAAATAGTTTCCATCCAAAGACCAGAATATTAGATTTCTGAAGTCACGTATTTAACGGTGAGGATAAAGACAATGTACAACAGACTTTTCTAAATTTATTAAAGTGGGCAGAGCAACTCTTAATTTACTTCAATCTACCAGTGCTGCCAACTATTATTAGCAAAATCTCTCGTTAGGTGGATAAAACCGTACCTTCTAGAAATTTAAAAGATTGATAAACCAAAAATTAACTGGTTACAGAGAATTAATGTTTTTGATATATTTGTTTCTCTCTTACACATAATATTTATACTAATATTTAAATATAATTCATTATAAATTATAACAAAGTTTATTCTATATCAAGAAATACATGTATTTAAAAATATTTGAATAATAATTTACTAATTCCATGTATACTCACTTTATGACGTCAGGAACAAAAAAATCTTAAACATACCTATAATATTAATATTTACCCTATCCCTATCTTGGGAAAGCTCTATCCTGGCTCCCTCATTACACCATAAATATTTAGAGTTAATTATAATTTTATCATTTCATCTAAGTTTAGATATTTCCAATGGTTTCTACCCCATTAAGGTTTCAATCAATACCCCCAACAATGTAACGATTATTCTAACAAAAGCTTGTGAGGATACAGGGTATCTAACTCATAATTATATAACCTCGTCTTATCCTATATATTTTTAAGCATTTCTTGGACTATATCCATAACAAATATTTTTTTCGAACATAGTATTGTTTATTCAACTTCCTATAGGTCTAAGACCTAAGGTAAGATACCAAAAAGAATTCTCGGTAATGTTATTGTTTGGTACCTTACGTAAATAATGAGTTCTCACTCCCTTGACCGGAAATTAGATCTCAACACCTTACCAACAGAAAAATAGCATGTATTCTATTCTTAAATTCTAATCTAACATCGTTGTTGAAGGTTAAAATTTGTTCTTAATAACTAGCTACCCATCACACCCGCCACAGTGGTTGCGTTGTATAACACAACGCTCTTGAAGTAGACTGGACTGCCGATGACGGGGAGAACAAGGTTTTGATTAAATAATTGATTTGGAATAGGATTCATATCATGATACGGATATAATCACCTTTAGTTTGCTTCCGTGTTTTAGTTAACTAATTTCAACAAAGAATGTTTATTGTAACATAATTATAAGAATTAAATATAGTGTCTAGCGGACTTTTTCTTTCACATTAGGGATAAAGTTCAATATGCATAGTATTTTTTATATATAATACCAATAGTTTTTGCAGCGTACGTGGCGAAAGCAAATTTTTGGCAATTTTTTATACCTTGTGTAAAACTATCAACATTTTTATGAGGATTTAATTAATTTTCGAAATTAAATATAGTCTTTGTTACTCGCTGATAATGTAGCTTTATATTGGTGAAAGAACTTATAAAATAGGTCCAGTAGTTTTTGAATTTATCCATTACAAACCAAAAAACAAATCTATCATATTTATAATATTAGTGTAGCTCATCAACCCTGTCAAATAATATGTTGCTAGAAATAGTATTCTAATCATCGTCCTAGCTCTGTATTACCATATAAAATACGAGCAAGACTGGCGCAGACCGGGATTAGACACAGAACAGACAAGATATTAACTTATTAACAAACACACCATTGTGGAAAAACACACGATTAAACCAAGGAAAAATGTAGATGGTTTCGTAAGGTTCTTTAAGGTCCAAGGAAAACCAATGAAATCCAGACCAATACTCATATATGGGCTGCTATGGGTTTGTCAGGTTCCCAGGGAAAGAGTACACCAATGCAAACCAGACATTGTCTGGACACTCAAAGTCTGTGGTTTAACATGGTTGATTTTGGGAAGGGTCAAACAAAAGCAAATCAAACTTTGTCTGGAAAACTTTGGGCCAGTGGTTTGATATGTTTCTTGTTGGTATGTGCCAAACTATTTCTATCAGAGACTGGTCTTGATGGTAGGTACCATACCATTGCAGTCCAGATCTTGTCTTGAATGCCCAGTGTCTAATGTTATATTTGGTCTTACTTAGTACATAACAAACCAATGTAAGCCAGACATTGGCTGGAATGATCTGGGGTTTCGTCTGGTTTTCTCTGGCACAGAACTAACCAATACATAACAGACTCTGTCTGGAACACTTCAGTTATGAGGTTTGGTTTGGTTCTCTTTTGGACAGAACATATCAATGCAGTGAAGACACATTAAGATTTTGCTTATATGGAGACATTTCTTTCCCCCTGCCCATTTAAATACAACCATGGCAATACACAACTATAGTATAACATTTGAAAGTTATAATCACACAGAGTCTTTTTTGTCCGGATACTCCCTTGATTTTGTTATGTATGATTAATTAAATTTTTTCTTAGTTATTAATCTGTTTATTAGTTTTAATAGTTTTATTATTGTGTGTTAGAAATAGTGTAGACAGTGATGGCATTTAATAAAATCAGTGTTTTGGAGCTAAAGAAATTACATTTCTCTAGGGTGGCTGTGGAAAGAATAATTAACATTGAATTGCTCAGGCCAACACCTAGGCTTAACTGTATCCAGGTGACATAGACTAGAACTATAGATTTCAAAGGGGAAAACGAATTAAGACATCTTTAAGCAACATCATGAGTGAAGACATACTAAATGATCTAGCCATGATCACAATTTTTTTTAAATAAGACAAAAAATGACTAAATGACATACCTAAATTCAACGAAAATGTTATTGATTTTTCTGCCTCAAAAAAAGACAGGCATGTGGACTTAATTTACAAAAAATGTACCCGAGTAATAAATATTAAAAGGTAAATCGTAATCAGTATTATAATAGATCTCTCTTTGTAGAAAGTAATTTTTTTTTAACCTATATATTACGTTTTAATTGTAAATTTTATTTTCACAATTTTTGGATTGTGAACCCTCATTTGAATAACCCATGAGCCACCATTGAACCAATGCAAACCAGAGTTTGTCTATAACACTCCACCTATTCACTTGAATATATATGTCGGTGCCGACAAATAAAATGCGAATTAAATATTCATTCCGATGAACTTGTCAGTCCGGAGTATCGGCGCGAACCTTCATTCACGATGAACAGTTCCATCTGTATGCACACTCTCATAATAAGCTAACACAAGAAACCTAATGGCTTTCAGTACTCCCCTTAAATTAAAGTATGATCGACAGTCTCTACTTTCAATTGGCCTAAGCTAAACAAATCCGTACTCAAGTGCAGTGTTTCATGAAACTTTTTTTTTTATTTATTCTATGTAATCGGATGGAACTACTTTCATTCACCCAAAAATACTCTAGGTTTAGTATCTAAATAAAAGAGATAACCTTATCACATTGACAAAATTAAAAATCTTATTTTAAGCCATCTTAAAAGTCCAATAGTATCACTTCTAGTACTGTTGATGGTTTTTTGCAGCCCTTGCCCATACTTTTGCCCAAACTTTCTTGTGTCACATAAATTGGAGTGGCCCATTGAAACTGGGGTTAGGATTGATACTGAATATTTGCTTATAAAGTGTGATAAGTTGGACAAAGAAACTGTCCTTTATAGTTGGTAGTCTAATGTGTCAATTTGTGTTATATTGGTCTTAAATTATTTCCAATGTGTGTTTAAAGACTCGAAGCAAGAGAAACGAATAAAAGTAAATTGTAATATGTCAGACAAAGAAACTGTCCTTTTTTAGTTAATAGTCTATTGTGTTAAGTTTGTTATATTGGTCTTAAATTATTACCAATATGTTTTCAAAGATTCAAGCTTGTTTAGATCATTCTTCTTTATTGCACACTGGCTGATGATAAATACACACATGGGTTACACATAGTCCATATTTATGACCGTGTTTTGAACAATGTTTTTCAATCAATTTACTTTGGTAGAACTACATCTTTGTGCAATCAATGATTCATTTTTCTCAAAACGACTCAACGTTCCTCAATATAAATGCACCATTGGAAATAATATCCATTCAGCAACAAACAATACACATGTTTCAAAGCCATTATTATAATAAGGTTTTATGAATACTTTAATTTAGATTCCGAGCCCTTAATAGAAGCCTGTGTTTAAACTCTAGAGATTTTTGTCAAAATAAGTTAATTTGTGTAAGACTATTTCTGTGTTGTATTGGTCTAGTAAGGGACACTAATATTATATAAAATTTCAAAGATAAATGTCTATAAAAAATAGTTTCTTTTTAATTCTGATAACTATGTAAACACAAGTCAAATGGTTAAGTTAAAAAATACATATTTAAAAAAAATTCAAACTTGGTTCAACTAAAATCAATAATACGAGTTTTCTTAAAAACTCACTTTAGTTTGAATTTAAATAAAATGATCTGGCAGACTACTAATTAAAAACAATTATTTTTATCTTTGAGTCTTCTTAATCAATAAATAAATCTGAAAGCAATTTAAAATGTTTCTCGAGTATTTTAGGTTATACACCATTTTGAAACTATATAAATTACACCAAATTCTTGTGTGTGTGGAGGCAGTATCAATGAAAGTAAATGAGCATGCATTTGTGTGGAGGGAGAGTGAGAAATTCATTTAATCAAATCCACCATTAGTATACTCGACAGGAACTCCATCCCGTCGTCATTTATAGTGCAATCTTTTTCTTTAGTGCCATGTCACACTACCATTTCAGAATATACTCACTTGTAGTAATTACACCAATAAGTTAAGGATGAGGAAGGTTGAATTTAGAGGAGTGTAACAACATTTGAGTTCAGGGAAAGTGGAAAGCAATTTATGAAACACCATACTCAGTACATGTAACCAGGAGTTTAAACTCAATCTCCTCATTATCTGCAGTCTAGTCTATTTCAAGAAAGAGACCTTAGAAAATGGGGCCATAAAATAAGGTAGCAGTCTATTGCTTTACAATTCAATTGTGGCCAGAGCTATTTCAATTCACAATATTTTTGGGTGGTTCTTTTGTTAATGACTAACATATGTATTTGTAATATAAATAAAAAACCTCAATATACCTAACTTATAAACTTTGAATTTTATTATATTTGGAAGAAGGTACAGGAAATGTGGCTAGAAACATATAAAAATTATGTTTTGGAAGATAGAAGGTATAGGAAAGGTGGATAGAAACATATAAAAAGTATGTTTTGGAAGAAGGTATAGGAAAGGTGGATAGCAACACATACAAAGTATGTTTTAGAAGAAAGTATAGGAAAGGTGGATAGAATCATATAAAAAGTATGTTTTGGAAGAAGGTATAGGAATAGTGGATAGAAACACATAAAAAGTATGTTTTGGAATAAGATACAGGAAAGGTGGATATAAACACATAAAAAGTATGTTTTGGAAGATAGAAGGTATAGGAAAGGTGGATAGAAACATATATAAAGTATGTTTTGGAAGAAGGTACAGGAAAGGTGGATAGAAACATATAAAAGGGACAAACACAATATAGCTTTTATAATGAAAAAAAGAACACATTTCACACTTTACATTGCTGTCACTGGACAAAGAGGTAATGGTTGCCTCTTAAAGAAGATCGATCAACACAGCCCAATCCCTCGACCGAGTGTGAAAACTCCAAGGGAACTTCCTTAAAGAGGATAAAAAAAAGCACAAAAGGGAGAAGATTGAAAAGAATGATAGAACGTATAGATAGGAACATGTAAAAGGTATAACATAAAGGACAACACAGGAAAAGGAGATTGAATGTCAATCTGTAATATATCTAATAAGGAAAATATCTTATTTGTAATGCAATCGCGTTATAAAGTGAAAAGGTATTCCTTATTAGATATAAAAACTAATACAGTAATTGCAGGGGCCGATATTTATTTGTAACAACCTATTATTACATTTATTCTATCTGTTTGATTGTTTAGCTTTTTTTTCCAATATGTTTTTGTAACAATGTATATAATTGATTTTTTCTTACTTTACAATAGGTCTTAGTAAGACATTAAATTTTCTATGAATTTTGTTTGTTTGTGCACTCAGTTTGTGGAATAATTAATATTTCATTTTTAAAAATTTTTGGTTGACATATTTAGTTTGTAATTAACTGGAGTATCTTGATTTGCTACCAGAGAAAATTATTCTATGATATCAACTGGTTATCAAACAACATAATTTGATACATACAATTACAAACAAGTAATGTACAGTAATCCCCCCAAAAAAAAGTTTCAAGGTAAAAAGCGCAATATACACTGACGTTTTCTAGTGTTTATTAAATTCCCAAATTAATGTAGTATATGTATCTTTTAGCAAATAAGTGTATTGGTAATATATTTTCAGTTTTGGGAATCTGTCATCTAAAGAAGATAACGAAAATTTAGCTTTTAATAATCAATAATATTCTTAATGAACATTTAATACAAACTTGATATTGATAGATGGTCTTTTTATTGAGACTTCTTTAAAAAAAAAATTTCCAAAATAATTCAAAGATACAATCTTTCCTGCTCAAGTCTCAGAAACTCAACTTTACCAAAAAATTTATTGAAGTTCAGGATATTGCCGAGGAATTTTTCTTTCTTAGAAAGGAAAATATATTATATTGGAGAAGGTATATTGGCAAGTACTAACATATTTTGAAATTCAAAGAAATTAAGGGCCTTCCTAAACTTGCAAAATAGCGTTAAAATGCAGATTATTTATAATGCGCAGGTAAAAAGCTTATATTGAACTAATACCACATTACTGGACGATCGAATATGAATATAGAATGTAAATACACAATTGTTTTAGAGAAATAGCATTAATAAGAGAAAACAATCCTATTTTACTGAATCATTCTCTTCTAATTGGTATCTCACAAATACTCGCCAAAACCGTCTTTGTTTCCAATTTATTATTAATGTTTATTGAACTTTTATTCCAGAATTCCTTTTTATTAGGTCTTAAGGTATGAATAAATTTCCATAGATGGTACATGGGGTTATTGTTGCGACACGACATGTGTAAATAATATACAGTATCTACAATTTGAAACTGTTTCTCTTGTTCTTAACATTTTTAGAAATAATTTACTTTTTAAATAGGAAACTTTAAGCAGTGCATTAAAATGTCATTATTCTTAGATAAAAAAAATATCACCAATAAACCTAGAAAATCCAACTATAATAACTAGTTTTATATAAATGCCACAGGTAGAGTTATAAATAATTCCTATGAGCCTTATATAAAGTTCATATAAATTTGCTCTTTTAAAGACACACTTTAACAAAGCAAACATTTTGTATTATGATAAAATAACATTTTCTTTAATAAATTGATGTCATTTTTTTAATTAAAAATGTGCTTTTTATATTCCAAACCTTAGATATTTTTAGAGCATTGATCTAATGTGATTGTTAGTAGATAGACACTACCTCTGGATCTAGATAAACTACCTTTATCATATTGTTTAATACATTCATAGATATTACCTAATGTTCTTTAATCACCTCTGTGTATTGCTTATAACCTAGATTTTAGGCCTTGTTTAGCCAAATCTTTAGTAGAGCATAAATGCCAACATATANAGCAATGTTTCATACATGATCCAGCTAATTTATAATGTGTTATATACTATTTTATAGAACAATTCTCTTTATTATCTTTTTCAGGTGTTGTACATAGTCTAAGCCTTATTGCTTATTTAGAGCAATCTTTTATAGTGTACTTCTTTAGTTTACAACCCTCATTTGAAACACAGAATCCACCATTCTTAAAATGGTTAGTACAATTTTTTATAGTGAATTTATATTTATAGAACCCCTATGTTTTGTACATAAGCCACCTCTTATAGCTGGTTTAGTACAATCTTCTATAGAGCACTTTTGCTGATGGAGACCAGCGTGTTTAGTACATAATCCTCTTTTCCGAGCTTGGCTGCAACAATCTACTACACTGCATTTCACACGATAATACTCAGCCCCATGTTTTACACATAAGCCACCCTTCTTAACTTGTTTGGCACAATTTTCTATAGTGCACTTGTATTGATAACCACCTCCATGTTTTGTACATAATCCACCTCTGATAGCAAGTTTAGTACACTCTTCTCTAGAGCACTTAAGACGAGCACGACCCCCATGTTTACTACATAATCCACCTCTAGCAGATATTTTGGAACAATCTACTACACTGCATTTTACAGGATAATAAACAGCCCCATGTGCTACACATAAGCCACCACTTTTAATCTGCTTAGTGCAATCTGCCACAGTGCACTTTTTTCGATATCTAGCCCCATGTTTTGTACATAATCCACCTCTGATAACAGGCTTAGTACACTCTTCTCTAGAGCACTTAACACGAGCACGACCGCCATGTTTACTACATAATCCACCTCTAACAGATAATTTGGAACAGTCTACTACACAGCATTTTACACGATAATAAACAGCCCCATGTGAAACACATAAGCCACCATTCCTCATTTGATTAGTGCAATCTGCTATAGTGCATTTGTGGCGATAACCACCCCCATGTTTAGTACATAATCCTTCCCTGATGGCGAGCTTAGTACAACCTTCAACAGAACACTTTTGCCGACCCCCACCACCATGTTTAGTACATAGTCCTCTTCTCCGAGCTTGGCTGCAACAATCTACTACACTGCATATTCTAGGATAACACAGAGCCCCATGTCTTACACATAAACCACCCTTTTTAACTTGATTTGCACAATTTTCTATAGTACACTTTTTTCGATTTCCACCTCCATGTTTTGTACATAATCCACCTCTTATAGCGAATTTAGTACACACTTCTTTAGAGCACTTTTTCTGATCGAGACCAGCATGTTTAGTACATAATCCACCTCTAACAGATAATTTGGAGCAATCTACTACACTGCATTTTACACGATAATATACCCCATGTCTTACACATAAACCACCCTTCTTAACTTGATTTGCACAATTTTCTATAGTACACTTTTTTCTATTTCCACCTCCATGTTTTGTACATAATCCATCTCTTATAGCGAGTTTAGTACACTCTTCTCTAGAACACTTAAGACGAGCACGACCCCCATGTTTACTACATAATCCACCTCTAACAGATAATTTGGAACAATCTACTACACTGCATTTTACACGATAATAAACAGCGCCGTGTGATACACATAATCCACCACTTTTAATCTGATTAGTGCAATCTGCCACAGTGCACTTTTTTCGATATCTACCCCCATGTTTTGTACATAATCCACTTCTTACAGCGAGTTTAGTACACTCCTCTCTAGAGCACTTATGTTGATTACAGCCATGTTTAGTATATAATCCTCCTTTCATAGCTTGTTTGGAGCAATCTTCTACGCTGCACTCTGGCTGATTATAAATACCCACATGCTCTACACATAATCCACTATGATAAACTTGTTTAGAACAATGTTCTTCAACACATTTCCTAGGGTAGGAACTACATTCTTGTGCAATTAAAGATTTATCGTTCTTAACTAGCCCAGAACATTCTTCAATACCAAGGTTCCAGTGGAGAGAATTTTCATCCTGTAACACACAATATAATTTACACTTTAAGACTTTTAAAAAATGAGGTTTGATTAATTCTCATATTTCGAGAGCCCCAAACTAAAAGTATTTGAGATTCAAAATCGACACATTTATATGATTGTCAAATTAGAGTATTAGTATCATAACTATCCGATATACCAAGTACTATCAATTGATATTTGAGTGGGAACAAAATAACCTTGATCTGTTGTAATCGGTTATGTCGTGGGAGAT
>CABFOV010013067.1:0-10323 GCA_902141375.1 Timema poppense
ACTATTTTTATGTAATGATTCTAAAAATGATATAAAATGCACGATAAGAGTAAAAACAGTAAAAAAATGCCTCAAAAATGCTAAAAATGCCATTAAATGTAAAAAAATTAAAAATGCAAAAATATGCACAATAAAATTAATGTTTTCGATATCAGAGTGTCATAACATGTGTTTATATACCAGTTAGCATTGCGATTGACTTCAGAGAAAAAAGATGCAATGTCATCAACTTCCGGGCCCTGATTATAACTGTTTATATTCATTGACATTGGTTGAACATAATGGGCAGCCCTGCCTCTATTTTTAAGACTGCTATAGCTTACTTATCTGATGGTAGTTCAGGAAAACACCAGTGCATGTGATCTCTCGGATTATAACATTTTGCTGGTTGTTTTGTTCAGGAACTGAACTAGTGTTCCCTGCATGTGTTGTCAACGGCACTGGTGTAAGCAAGACCTTCCAGATTCTCTATCGCAACGAAGAAGTACTTCTCAATGACGTGATCATGTTTCGAGTGCACATCCTTGTCGACAGTCACAAGGTCAGTTCAAGTACTACACTCACAATATACTTATATGCTGTAAAATGTTCTTAATAAGTTGTTAAAAATATCCAAACCATTTACACACATGCACATACAAATTATACTAGTGATGCTCACATCGCATAACATAAATCATTCTCAAACTTTATTGTGTTTTGGAAATCCCCCCCGTCCATATTATCACCACAAAATTTATTGGTAACAAAAAAAGGGGGTATCAAAAAGTACCAAGACTGGTTCTGTAAAATGAAAACAGGGGGATGCGCTAGCAAGTGTGGCGATCTGTGACCTTCTTTTGTCAGTACTACAAGTGGCATCATTCTACGTAGACCAGTGACTGTGTTACACACATTTATTTGGCGATGTGCACGGGTGGATTTGCTCTTTATTTTGGGTTGCAAACGCAAGTAGAGAGCAGACACTCAGAAAATCTTGAACGGAAACCTCCAAATGATGCAGCAGGCTTACAGCAATGAAGCTATTAACTGTCCAGTGTGTTTTGAATGACACTCGTGCTTCAGCAGTGGCAGAACGTAACTGAAAGCTGAAGAGAGGTCAGGGTGGCCTTCCACGAGCACAAACCTGGAAATTGTGGAGATAGTTAGGCAACTTGTGTGCATGGATTACTGGAGGACCATTAAGAACATTTCTGATGTGAATATGTCATACAGATCATTGCAGACAATCCTCACTTTCGTTTTTAACCAAACAACAGTCTTCAAAATGGAATACCAGATCTCCAAGACCGAAGAAGGCGACCAAGCTCATGCTCATATTTTCTTTGACATTTGCGGGATTGCGCGCCATGAATTTGTCCCTGAGGGTCAGACTGTCAACACTGAGTTCAACTGTCATGTTCTGAGGCATCTGAGGGAGGACATTCAGCAGTCAATTGGGTGCTCCAACATGACAATGCACTTGCATACACAGTGATGAAAACGTGTGAGTTTATCAGGCACAACAACATGATCATCGCTCCTCACCCCCTGTAATAACCAGATTTAGCTCCCTGCGACTTCTTCCTCTTCCCAAAGATAAAGTTAAAGCTCAAGAGTCGCCGGTTTGACGCCGTGAATGAGATCAAGCCTGAGTCACAGGTGGTAATCTGCACACATAGAGACAAGGACTTCCAGGGAGCTTTCCAAAAGTGGGAAGAGCACTGGGATCGTTGTATCATTTCACAAAGGGACCACTTTGAAGGAGATTATGGCCAAATTTAAATTTGTTAATTTATTTATATTTTACAGAACCAGTCTTGAAACTTTTCGATACCCCCTCGTGTGTGTGTTTATATATTTTTTCTAATTTATTTGAGGTATTTAATGTACACTTTCTGAGCCAAATGATTATATCAGCACATGGCTTATAAACTACTTAAATCCAGAACAGACACAACACCCAGCCCCCGGCCGGCAATTAATGCATCATCATGAAAGGGTAAACCAATATTTCACCAATGATAATTTTTTTGCCATGCCAGGAATCAAACCTGGGATCCTTAGCTTAGTAGACAGACCCACTTCTGACTGAGCTAAGGTGTCTCTTGTAGTAGTGCACAGGAACTGTAGCAAGCTTGTGAGCTCATATCACTGGTAAGTCAGCAGTGTTTTCCTGAGACCTGAGGAAGGAAGTCGCTAATTAACTCGGAGTTGATAAGATCTGGAGGCCAAGATGGTCACCAGGTAGCTGTGTATTAATATAGACTGGTAAAGTGAGTCATGTAGAAGCTTGACAACTGTTCAACCAGGTACAAGCTGAGTGTCTTGTTAGGACACATCTCCACTGCTTTTATACATATTTTTTACCTATAGGGTTTGCCAAAACCACCTGGTGTGCTAATCGGTTTTTTTCAAAATTTACTATGTTTTCAGTACTGTAACATCACAGAATCATGTAAGCAGCCAAAGTGTGTGAGTAATTCAGAGTAAATGAACAGAAAATGAGTCATTTGGATGCAGTATAAGGGGATTACCCTGTGTAGCCAGAGTTGAAGGTAAAGCAGTATTTGGGCAGGGACCTTCACTTCAATAAACATTATAAAACCAAATGTACCTGTTGTCAAACTCCCTATCCTGATACCTTCAACAGAATCAAACCTGATGTACCCGAGCCATCACAAAATACTGGGTTTTCTCTTACTTTTATTTAGCTTTACATTTACAGAGAAAATATTAATTGGCTCATTAAGAAGCTGTTAGGGCAGGTCTGTGTTCCTCATTGTAATAATATCAAAGGGGCTATCAAATTATAAATAAGGACACAAAAGCAACTACGCAATAGATGTTTCATGAACTGGTTATCCAGTCAAGTCACTAGAAGACCCAACCATCCAATATAAAGAAAACAAGGTCCAAGCTCTACAAATGAGTGAATCGTCAGACTGTCAGCACTCTTGGTAACTACTGGGGCTAGGTTTTAGTTGAAAAATATGCACTCATTGATTGGTAATTTAGTATTTTGGTCTGACAACTGAGTTAAGAATCTGCATTCCATCCACAAATATCTGTGCAATTTTAAATTTCTATTTTTGAAGGTTGTTTATTTTGTAAATACTTACCAACTAGTTAGGCTAAGACACACTCTGTGTTAGTTGGTGATAGGAGTTCATGCCCTGATATTATCTGTTGTACTTCACTTCTGGTACAACAAGGTCTCAAGTGGGCCTTATAGAAGTATAGTCCATACTTGGACTGTCAAACGGAACAACTAATTCAGTCAAATCTGGTGTCGACCATGTCAATAGACTGTCAGGAATAACCCCTAATAAACGACAGGAATTTTAAACTCTTTCCTTTATTGTGCCGTGTTTACAAGAACAACTGGTTTTCCCTCTCCATCCAGACCATACAGGCCTCCTCAAGACAACCTCTGGACCATGTTCATAGAAAATTAATAAAGTAATTAATCAATTAATTACACTGGTCAACAAATTGAAACTTTTTTTCCTGTATTTGGTTTGTAAATGGGTGGATATAACTAATTTTGGGTGCTGAATTCAGTTTAAAAACCAGATTCTCTCTATTATGTTTTATGTCCAAGATACACAGCTCTAATAAAAATACAATAATTCAACATTAGCATTTATTTACCATTTTAAATTCAAACAAAACATAGCCCTCAGAACTCTCTTATGTTTTCTTGATAGCATAAAAAAGTAATTTAAACCAACAAAATGCACTAAAATAATCCCCATTAAACCATAATATTAATGTGTACAAAGTTTATTTTCATTTTTCTTTGACAAAATGGGATGACGATGCTTTTCTTTTGTAAGGTGTTTCATCAGTCTCTTTAAAAAGAAACCAACAGTAATCGTCCATCATCGAAGGGTTCCAGTGTTCTTGGTAACGATGCTCTATTGTCAGGATATCTTGGTGAAAGCGTTCACTCTGTTCGTCACTAACAGCATCACACTTTTCTGGGAAAAAGTCAAGATGCGAGTGTAAAAAGGGAATTTTTAGTGACTTTTTACACCCAATGTTCTTGTAGTTGTCCAATAGACCACTCACTATGGAAACATATTTATCTTCTCTTGCCCAAAAAGCCGTAAACAATGGCTCTGAACAAGGACCAAGCAGCTAACTCGATATTTGTAAGCTTAGCATCAAAAGATTGTATCTTTCAACAATACCCTAATTTGTGGCCCAATAAATATACCTTCTTTATCAAGCCTAACCTTATATGAAGCGGAGGCAAAAGGACTTTACTCGGCTCAACCATTGGAGTAGATTTCACGTTTTCCTTTCCAGCAATGTATAATTTCCTCAAGCCATTCCTTGACTTTGTAGTGGTTCTTGGTGTCTCGGCTGTCCCGCAAGCAATTGAACAACAGTATTGTGTAAATCCACCCTATAAACCTGTAAGCAGTGGGACAACTTTTAAATCCCAGCATATCTGCCATTCATAATCTTTATATTTGATTCAATAAATCATTAAAGCCATACTTTAGTGACAAGCATGAACAGGTAAGCCTCCCTATGAGGCACAGGCATATGAACTGAAGAAACATTAGGAGATTTATAGCTCTGTAAAAATTACTAAACCTAGCTTGAAATGTTTAATTCAAAAATAATATGATGCGTTTGATTAAGTAAAACAATCAGTTTGAAAAAATTATTTGGTCAACAACATGCATAAGTCTACAGCACCCTCGTCTACACCCTTAAGCGGCACACTTACAAAATGGCTTTCATCTACTGCTAAGTCTTATCACAAGGTTGGATATGGCTCATGATCGGGTCCAACATATTTAGTTGAATTAAAAAAAAATTAATCATAATAAATTTATCTTTTATTTTTCAAACCATACAATGCAATTAGTACTTAAGCGCAATCTTAAAATGTCACGTTAAAGTCGTCCTAAACTTAATTGTTCCTAAAGTCTAGCCATTGGTTAAACTTGGCTTCTTGTTTTACAATACTATTTTGATTGACTCATCAAGTTAGTTTTTATTGTTAAGCTTCTTAGGGCACTAGATTTGTAACAAAGCTTTTTATTGGCTTAATTTGAACCAATATATTTTAAGTTAGTTACTACAGCATCTTTGGAGTTATAGAGTTGTTATGAAAACAAATTAAAGTTGAATTCCTATGTTCATGTCAAAGTAGTTGCTTATAAGACATTTAATTCAATAATGATATACAATTTTTTTCTATAAATAATGGGGGTATACTCTGTTTATTTTAAACATATGAGTATTTTAACATTACTTTTTTAAGCTTCAAAATAATTACATATTTAAACAATTTTTAAATATCTAACCGAAATTTATAAAAATGTTAAATAATATCAATAATACTTAGCACCACGTCCTACTACCCGTTTGGGCTATACACTAAAGATGTTAAAACTTGCAATAAATTAAACAACCATGTATATTTAAAAAAAAGTAATTATAGGATGAACAATCTCCTACACCAGCCCTGGGGGCTCTCGAGGGAGAGCAGGCATTTGTTAAACACACAATTCACAATTTAAAAACATTGCCCTTAATTAGCCATGAATGTGGTAGTGAGGGGAGGAAAGACATGCTATATTAGACATTCACGCCTACACATTGAGGAATGTCCCGTCAGATTTGCCAAGTGATGAAACCAATGAAAAGAAATACTGTATCAAATGGTAAGGAAGAGCCCGGAGGGTTGAACGAGAATAAGTAAAATAACAGACTTCTAGGGATTAAATATTCATAGACCCATATCCTACAGATACTTCAGGGTTGGGTTAGGGCCTTCTAAAACACCCCATAAAACCTTGCCAAAGAGAAACGTTGGAATTGAATAAATCAAAACAATCCTATCAAATAAAATTGACATAACATCATTTCGGAGAAAAGCTGGGAGTTATTTCTTTAAATAAATATTGAAAGAAAAAATATTGTTAACAAAATTGAACTAGGGTCAATTCTTTGGTAGACACATGCCTTACCGAATATTCCAAATGTACATTCACTATATTCTTTTAAATCTAGAACCACAAGCTAGCAAAGCCCTGAGTATTCATGAGTGTAAAACCTGTTTACTTTCAAGTGGACAAAATTAAAACTGAGACAATCCATAAAGGCCCATTATTTTCAAAAGTTAAAATTGAATGGTCACTTTAATAATAACAATTGCTTTAAAACAATATAGAAGAATGTTCTGAAGGTAATGTGGATGTTAAACCTACTAACCAGAAGGTAGATAGATCTCGCGTTAAATTTATCAACACTTTTAAGAAGACACTAGCGCTAACCGAACATTGTAAACTCAAAAATGGTAACAATGATTTAACTTTATGTTAAGCCCTAACAAATAGAATAATGTGACATTGTAAGATTGGGCCTTAATGTTGTTTGTGATACACCTGTCTAAATAAGAGAAGTTACGGATACACGCAGATGACATGATAGTTTGAAACAAGTGTCTCTAGGATAGTTGTATGCTTTATCTTGAACTATCTCATCTATGTGTTTTGTAGATCGAGGATACTCTTGAACGAGCGGACTTCACTTTGCTGGTCGAGCTGTGGTTTACAGACCAAACGTTTGGTCCTGACCAACATAGCTCCATTTCTTGTGTGTCCAGTCGCAGTCTCCAACTTAACTTCTCTCCCACCAAGGGACTTCACTATCACTTGCCTGTCCTGTTTGACTACTTTCACCTGGCAGCTGTGACACTCACCATCCATGCGAGCCTAGTGGCACTCCACCAACCATACATCAAGTGAGTTGAGACTACAACAAGCGTATTTAGATACAAAGTAACCCTCTGTGAGTAAAGATACAACTGTCCATAAGCCACATAACGCTTTGAGGGGAGGTGAAGGGGGAGCTCTAATGTCTATATGCCGTTACATGAGGGGAGGGTGGGTTGCATAAAAGTGTTACGTAACACAGATCTTATACTCAAATTCTAATGTTTGAAAATAATATCATTGTTCATATTTTCACCTTTGATAAACATACTTATAAATAACTTCCAAATGTCTGTGGCATTGAAAATGCAAGCTTAGCAATTAATTTTTTTTATCAATATTTCACATGCGGTTAGTTGGCATTGTCTGCCCAAGCACATTTGAAAACACATACTTTCATGTGCATGACAGTGACATGTTTATACTCACAGCACTTGTTTAGTTTGTCCAATCTACTGACCCTCTCACATGCTTTTATTTGGATAAAAGCTGTCGGTTGAAGCGGCCGAAATTAGGTATGGTTGAGTTTGAGTATAATTTAGATTCTTACTGCACATTCTTTCACATAGGCCGTGAATAATCGTTTGTGATTGTACAAAAACCAAAATAATTTCTTCAAAATGAGGAGACTTGTCATTGCTTGCATATAAAACACGCTATCTATAAAAAAAAAACAGTGAAGGAGTCTCAAAAAGATGTTGTGAAATGGAAAGAAGCAAAAGTACAGAATTTATCTGAAGGCAAGCTTGAGGAGTCCATCAATAGTGTTATTTCTTTGTACCAGCAGCATGTTATCAAAAGTAAAGCTTCAAATATCACTAATTATTTAAAAAGGTAGGTGAATTAAAGCCTAAACCTTTTCCCTTTTGATAAATTAGTGTGTATGTATATAAATGGAACTATTATATACCCGCTACGGTGGCTGCAGTGTCTACATTGTCATTCTCTCAGTAGACTAAACGGCTGATGTTGGGACGATGGGGTTCAAAGACCAGTCAGGTCTGCCGAGGGCTACTTTTCCTAAATAGTTTCTCGCTCTCCCTCCATGCAAATTCTGGTACATTTTCTTTAAAATTCTACCAATTTAGTATACATTTTGTAGGGTGGTATAGTCAAATTGTAGTTATTCTAATTATTTCTTATTATATTTATCTAATGGAGTAGAATTGAAGAAGGTACAATTTTAGAGGTAATCTACTCTCAATAAAGTGGAGAGAAAGTATAAAATCATTTAGGAAAAGCCACTTTGAGTACACACGACAGGTATTCAAACCCCATTCTCCGCTTCATTGGCTATCTAGTCTTTTTCAAGAGTGAAGCAGGATCCAGGATCGATGTTGTACACAAGCCTAGGTATTGATAAGTTAACTAAAGTAAAATTGTAGATTAATCCAAAATTTAATGTAGAATAGTTGTATACCTAGAATTGTTTAAATAGCTCTCTATTATGATGATAATATGACAGTAAAAAAACATGCACACAATTAAGAAAGATGTCTTCCTCCAGTGTCAAGCATCTAATGTGGGCACTTTAACATCATCATGTAGTACCACTACAGAAAGGGGCCATCCTAGTTAGCACAGAGTAATGCTGCACTTAGCGACACTTAGTAGTGCCGTCTTGCTCTTACTCATATCTCAAACCTGGCATCTATAACATAAAAATAGCAGAGGTTTTTAATCATGAACCTGAGGTATTTGACCTCAATGTCTTTATGTCTGTATAAATAATAATACTCTGAAATCATTTATGATCAGGATTTAAAATGGATTTTAAGAAGTATTAAATCTGAAGCCGCCCCTAGTATCACAAAACTTCCTTATGAAATGAAGGGGTTGGGCCAAAACTTCATAACCCTCATTTTTTATAGCTAGATTTCAGGATTTTATAGACTTTTAAAAAGTGAAAATATCCCATCCAAATCAACTAGGGTTATCATGTTTTTGCCCTGACCCCCTAAAATAATGACATATAACTACGACATTCTCTAGGTACGCAACAACAGTCTCTAGGTACACAACAATCTTCTCTAGGTACACAACAACCTTCTCTAGGTACACAACAACAGTCTCTAGGTACACAATAACCTTCTCTAGGTACACAACAACAGTCTCTAGGTACACAACAACTGTCTCTAGGTACACAATAACCTTCTCTAGGTACACAACAACAGTCTCTAGGTACACAACAACTGTCTCTAAGTATAGCTTCAACCTTCTCTAGTTACAAAACAACCTTCTCTAGGTACGCAACAACTGTCTCTAAGTATAGCTTCAACCTTCTCTAGTTACAAAGCAACCTTCTCTAGGTACGCAACAACTGTCTCTAAGTATAGCTTCAACCTTCTCTAGTTACAAAACAACCTTCTCTAGGTACACAACAACAGTCTCTAGGTACACAATAACCTTCTCTAGGTACACAACAACCTTCTCTAGGTATACAACAACAGTCTCTAGGTACACAATAACCTTCTCTAGGTACACAACAACTGTCTCTAGTTACAAAATAACCTACAAAATAACCTTCTTTATGTAAAACTACAACCTTATCTAGTTACAAAACCTCTGAAAGTTTTTTGGCTGCTACATATAGTGTTTTTACAGTTTATATCTCCTGCTAAAAATAATATATCTGTGTCTGTAATTTCCTCGAAGTCATGTGGAAGTAACGTCTTGTTACATTTGTGACTCAGACACTCCCACCACTAATATTTATGTTTATGACTCTCCAAGTTTTGAAAAGTGTGTTGGTAGTGAGATAAATGGGTTTTTATCATAACTATAGTGCCACTCCCCTGCCCCCCATAATCCCCTACTCCTGCCTTGTCTGTTCTGTATATACTATATCCTTAAAAATAAATACTTTTTTCAGTGTAGTACCACCACAAGTAGCAAACATCTCTTGTCATCATTCAAAGATTCATTATTGAACATGAGCATGCTATGGTATGGTTTCACATGCAAGCTAACTCTAAGGTGTCTGCAAAAAGTTTGAATTATATATTTTTTAAGGTAGTCGGCTATCGTTTCTACCTTCACAACACAACCTACACATTATTTTTTGGATGTACTATATTTTTCCTCAATTATCACTAAGGACCGACTGGCAAACAACACAGGTTGTATTTTCTAGGGAGTTTCCTGGGATTAAAGTGTTCTGAGATGACTAATTACACGTCCAAATGCAAGAGAAAGCGTCGCGAAGTATCAGACATTCCCAACACTGAGTGGTAAATTAACTCTTGCTTAAGCGCCTCAAAACTACTATCTTGATCTGGTCCCCAAACAAATTTAAAAAATGTATGGATGATTCTTCCATAAAACATGCAAATGCCAATCAAACACACACCACCATTCCCCCTTTCAGGTTACTGACTACCAGGGAAGTCAATAATACGTTTTACTCTTTCAGGATCAATGATTAACTTCCCTTTCAAATAGGGGTGTGCGAAGTCCACTTTTTTGGTTTGAATCGAAGTCGAGTCGAATATGTGAAATATTCTTGAAGCCGAATCGAAGTTTGAATATTTTTCTATTTTATTTTGAGTAAAACTATTAATATATTGTTATTAAATATAGGTATTTATCTAGCATCAAACTGAAT
>CABFOV010013068.1:0-10321 GCA_902141375.1 Timema poppense
GTGGCTAGCTGAAGGCGACTGATCTCAACAATACCACTGATCTATGTGGCTAGCTGAAGGCGACCGATTTCAACAATACCACAGATCTATGTGGCTAGCTGAAGGCGCATGATCTCAACCGACCGTAGTTTGTGCGAGTATGGGAAGCCTTATGGATCCACCCCCAACCCCCACTCCCCCATAAATAATGTTGATACGGAGCGATCATTTTCTGTTTACGGGAACATAATGGCTGACAGAAGAACAAATCTAAAGCTTGATTCCCACGTTCACCGAAAATAGAGAGCAGAATCTACTTGATTGTCGCAGCAGCTCCCATACTGTATATTGAACCATGATGCATTGCAACGCAAACTTAAACAACTGATTATCAACACATCTTATTTTATAGTAAAGATACATATATTTAAGAATATTCTCCTTGTAGATGTTTTCAAGTTACAACGCTGTGTCGTGGCACAATCCAATACATCGATACACACGCTTTACATTATTTCAAATCTCCTCACAACGAAGCTGTCTGCTTACTGTTAGCTCTACAGCGCATGCGTTGTCATATGCACATGTGCACAGATTTGATATGGTTGGTTCTGAGATTTGATTGGTTTTGGTTTTCCGAAGATCTCAGGAAGAGCGGATGAAGTAGAGATGAGTTGAACTTCAGCGGAACAACTCTCACCGATAAGGCGGAAATCTTATGCTTGACTTGAAGCTAGTCACGTGACTTCGTTTTTGTTCTGCGCTAGTTTTTCGGCGAGCGTGTGAATCCATAGTAACCCCGATTAACAATGAGTTGATGATATCCCTCGCATGTCCAGATTCACTTTCTTTTTCTTTTGGTGTTGCAGCTCAGGTATGTTCGAGTTATACGCATATGTACTAACTACGATAAAGAGCTAGAAATGAGAAAAGTAGAATTTGCGAGAAGGTTACCAACATTTGCACGTAGGAGGAGTGAAAAACAATTTAGGAAAAAAAAACACCTGCAGTCCACCCGACCGAGATTCAAACCCCAAGCTACCTTTCACCGGCAGTCTAGAGTAGGGGGAAAAGGGTCATACCATTACACAAAGAGCCAATTAAGGCGAACAATGGGGGCCTTAATTGGCTAGGGGGGGTGGACCACCCCCCCTAGCCAATTAAGGCCCCCATTGTTCGCCTTAATTGGCTCTTTGTGTAATGGTATGACCCTTTTCCCCCTACTGTCTAGGCTAACACGAGAGTGACGCCTTAGATCATGCAGCCACCGAATCAGGTCTTAAATTGTTGGTTGATGTGTGTGCTGTATTTATATCATTGATACAAATAAAATAACAAGTTATGGATGTTAATTCATATTACTTTGTAAATTAAAACCTAAACTTAAAATCACCGAAAAGTTTAACAAATGAATAAAAAAAACGTAACGAAAAATATACCAAAATTAACTTAAAAAATTGACGAAACAAAGCGTAAACCCTCACCGAAAACAGGTGTGTCTACCAATATAATTCGTCTGTAGTGTTGTACATTATTAATTTGCACTTACAAGTATCGATACATAAACCATCGATTTCCGTAAGCTCTAAGGTGTAATTTTCTAAGCCCAGGCCAAGACGTGACTCTAGCTATTTTCAAACGTATATCGTGTATGAATGTTCCATTTGTTGATCGTGACTAATCTGTTCGCGAGAGCACTGGAATTAAGTCAATGCAAAGACAGTTTATTCTGTTCACACAAGCATGACCGCTAACACCTGCCCGTCAATTAGTCCGTACCTGTGGGCGGGACTTGAGAGCTCGATATACTTTAGTAAACAAACAATCCTTGAAATAATAGAGGAAAAGGGCGGGGAAGTGTGAGGACAAAGAATTGAGACAGTTGCCAATGTTTTAACTGCAAGGACCCCCACCCCCTTTCCCCTCAAGAAACTTCATAGCCTTGTTGATAGGGGGAGGGGAGAACGTGGCAAAGAAATTCAATAAGCAACATCATTTTTTGTTTTTTTTTCATTTTATCTATATTCCTGTTTTTTTAAATTTAGCACCGCATTTTACTACCCGTTCGGATTATAGTCCTATGTACTAATTACGTTAATGGGTTAGGAATTAGTAAGGCTTAATTTAGAGGAAATGCACCCGCATTTACATAGAAGAAGAGTGGAGAAACATTTAGGGGAAAAAAACTCAGTGCACCTGACTGTGATAAAACCTAGTCCAACACGAGATTAGCGCGTAAGACCACGCGGCCACCGAAGCGGGTCATATTCCTGTTCAATCGATTGTCCGTTCATTGTGTCTTCTTTCACGCTCTCTCGGTTGCCTTTTCTGCTTTCCTATATTATGTTCCTTTGTAAACTTCACTGACCCGCAAATGCGGGTACACTTTCTTAACCTTCCTAGTTCCTAAAACTATTAGCGTAATTAACTAGTACATAAGCGCAAAACCCGAATGGGTAGTAAGAAGCGGCGCTAAAAAAAATCGTTGCACAAATTATAAATATATTATTAAGTAGATCTATGTTATCTTCCAGAAACTAGTAACATTTATGTGGGCCGCAACAGAAATTCCTCCTGTTAAACTCATTTTATGGACGCACATAAACTAAAATGGACTAACTGGGAATATACCATACGCCCCTTGCAACGAAGTATATTTATATTTATTATCTCAGGAGCGCGTCTCACTTCCCGTTCGGGTTATACTCGTGTGTAGGCCTACTGTTTACACTAATGTGTTAGGGACTAGGAAGATTAAATTTAGAGGAAGTGTACCCGCATCTGAAGGAGAGTGGAAAACCATTTAGGAAAATCACCCTCAGTATACCCGATCGGGATTAAACCCCGATATCCCTGTCATCAGCAGTCTAGTCTAACACGAGAGTAGCGCGTTAGGCCAAGCGACCACTTAAGTGGCTTGGGCACCATATGAACTTCATCTCGAAATCAAGACTATAAGTAAAATAAGTCTGCACTGTGCAGTTGTCTTTTGGTATGTACGATGCACGCGTGTGTGGTAACACTCTATAAAGGGCACAGATTGCAATAAATCAAGCCAATTATTTATTTATTTATTCATTCATTCATTCATTATCTTCGTATATAACCAGAATAACTTTCTACATAAATTAATCCCAATTGAAAAACCCGAAAAAGTTTTTCTTCGAAAATGTATTTCTAGGCAAAAAAAAAGCAACAAAAAAGGATGTATCATTTTGGTTTGTCCAAAAGTTTGGTCTACTCTTTAACGATAATGGCTGCTTTTGTTTTACTATTTTTAGTTAATATGTTATGAGGTTATTTAACGACCGGCCGGGTGCACTTTTTTCTATCTTTATAGTTTCCCAATCTACCTCCACGCAAATGCGGCTACATTTATAAGTTAAACATCCTAATTCTTGACACATTATCATAATTAAAATGTGTGTAGCTAGGATGGGTAGTAAAACTTGATGGAAAACGAACCTATTGGTCTAGGAATGGAAAATATTAGTTCTGGTACAGCCTAGGCTCGAACCAAGGGCCTTACACCTGTAGTCTAATCTACCTTCCCTCACCTGGACTTTAAAAGATCCCCTATTTTTAATTAAGTCCTTCCACCAAATACTTGTTTCGATTAGCAAGTGGATGAACTAATTTCTGTTGTCTAGGAATTTAAATGTTCCGCATACCGAGCAGTTGAGTTATGTGAAAGGACAAATTCCAATTAGTGTCCACAAGAATCTAAATTATCCCCCCCTCTGATGGGCTAGCTCAGCCCGGTGAAGTGGTCGTAACTAGTCGTTCTAGAAGTGGCGCTAAATGGGGCAGTTTGTCGCCCACGCCCGACGTGGGGCAGCTCCTTAGCCAACAGCTTCTCAACAGGTCTCGCGTGTGAGAATGGACAAGTTCGTAAGCACTTGTTTGTCAAGAGACGTAACTGCTACTGGCACGGAGCGGGTCACCCGCCCACTCGGTAATTTGGATCTCGGGCAAGCACACTACAAATAAAACACGTAGGAGCCTCCTTAGAACTTTCTGTCACTAGGCTATTAACGTGCACTTTTCAAGCACACCGTTAGAAAAGGAACAAGACTTACAAACTTTTTTTTAACACCGCGTCTTACTACTCGTTCGGTTTATACACTTATGTACCAACGCTAGTGGTTTTAGGGATGAGGAAGGTTATATTTATCGGAAGTGTACTCACATTTCCATGAAGAGAGAGTGTAAAACCATCTTGGAAAAACCCCTTTCAATACAGCTGGTCGAGATTCGAAACTCAAACTCCCCGTCATCGGCAGTCTACTAAACGTAGATTAACTAAGAAAATAATAAAGGGGGTGATTATAAAGTATATTTAGGAGGAAATACGACCCATAACACATCCGTCCGACCTCCCCGTCACCGGCTAAACATACTAGATGAACCTGACATTTAGTCCGCGTGCCCACCCATGCGTATGGGCAACAAATATTTTATTCGTGCCCTCGATCCGAAATTACATATTATTTACTGCACTACACGCGGACAAAGGTGTCATTTCTCAATATGAAGATAGCCCGGACGGGTAGTAAGACGTGCTGCACCAACATAGGTCGAGATGTTAGTAATACATTGAATGAGAAGCGGTTGTATGCAAGGTATTTCCTGTGTATTGTTTGAACCCTTCCGTCTTATCATATTTCAATGTTTGTGTTTTATAATTAGAGACTCAAACAAACTACAGTGAAAATATTTGCAAAGTGAGTCAAAAAAATTAGAGAAATATGACACGACGGGTACCCGTTAGGAGAGTTAAATAATGGGCTATAGTTTGAGGCTAATTTGTCGGTACCACCAATAGGAAATGTACGTTCCAGCTAAGGTAGTTTTATTATTCTTTTTTACCATTGCGCCTTACTACACATTCGGGTTATAAGCTTATGTACTAATTACACTAATGTGTTAGGGATTAGGAAGGTTAAATTTAGAGGAAGTGTTTCCACATTTCCGTGAAGAGAGAGAGAGTGGAAAATCATTCTCAGTACACCCAATTGGGATCGAACCACGAGCTCTCCGTCTTCGGCAGTCTAGTCTATTGCGAGAGTAGCTGCTTAGACCATGTGGCCAACGAAGATGATCTAAGGTAAATACTTGCGGTTACCAGATGATGTACTTAATAAAATAACTGTGATATTTCTCAAGGTCAAATGAAGTAGGTTGAACAAGATGACACGCATCAGTGGAAACGTGAATAAAAGCTTCAGTATCATAATATCTGGTTTGGCTGTGGCACGGGGATTTTGGTTTGAATCCCGGAGGGGTGTATTGAAATGTTTTGTTTTTAACTAAATGGTAAACGAAGGTACATTTCCTCTAGGTTGATAACGTGATCATCTCTACCTTATGTAGATATTATAATTATTAGCACCACGTCTTACTACCCGTTCGGGTTATACGCACTTACGCTAATGTGTATTGGTAGGGTGATTATGAGATTAAATGGAGGATCTACAGTTTAACGTAGGATCCGAACCACGGTGGAGGCCTGGCACTCCCTACATTCCCAAGTTGTGATTAATACACGTCTTGTCAGAGGTGAAGGGAGAGTTTGGTAATCAGATAAATTTGTGTCGGGACCGAGGATTGAACTCCGGACCCCCAGCACAGAAGTCCGACACCTTACCCCTAGACCACCAGGTCACCCTATGTAGATAATAGACCAGACAAGTTTTATTTATTTATTTAGCAACGCGTCTCACTACCGGTTCGGATTATACGCTTAAGTACTGATTATGCTAATGGACTAGGAATCGGGAAGGTTGAATTTAGACAAAGCGAACCCGCATTTGCGTGAATGGAGAGTGGAAAACCACCTCATTACACCCTAGCGAGATTCGAACCTCGGTCTTCTAGTCCTCGTCAGTCTAGCTCAACACGAAAGTAGCACGTTAGCTAATTACGACACCGAGGTGCCAGACAAGTTGTAGGACACAAAGCACGAAAAACAAAAATGAACATGAAGAATAGTATCTGACAGTTTATTGATAGTAACCCACCTGTGTCCGAACGGTCTAAGGCGTCACTCTAGTGTAAGACTCGCCTGCTAATGACGGGGGGACCGGGTTTCGAATTCCATTCGGGTCTATTCAGAGTGGATTTCCTAAAATATTTCCCCCCTCTCCTTCCACGCAATTTCGGGTGTATTACCTCTAAAATTCTTTCTTACTCATACCTATACCTATTAGAGTGATAATTATATATAACTTACGTATAATCTAAACAGGTAGTAAGACACGGTGATAAAAAAAAAGTTTGTATTTTCTAAAATGTTCTTATCGAATTTACTACATGTTTTTCTTCACGGCTGCTTCGTTAGTCTCAGTGCCAGCGTGTAATTTTCAATCTTTCTCTTTTTAATGTTATTTATAATAAACTAAGGACAAATGACTACGTTTTATTTTGCTCGAGAAGCAGAGTGTCGCAACTGTTTACTTTTAAGACGCAAATTGTGTCACAAGTGTTTTTAATGTTCTAAAAATAATTATTAAAGCGTTAACTTAATAGTTTACCGGATAACTTTCTCTTAGTTTATATTCGCAGTAAAAGAGTTGAATATCCGCAGTGGCGGGAACACGAACTAAGACCTGGCCTTGTCTGGTTTACTGGCGATGACGATGCCGAGGTTCGAATCCCGATCAGGTGTATTGAGGGTGGGCTGTCCATAAACTATGTATGCATATGGAGGTGGGGTAGAGGGGGTGGAGGGAGGGTAGTGCTCTGCGTGACCAAGTCTGACGAGGGAGGAAGGGGGGAGTCAGATAGTACGTGGCATCACATTACAATTAAGATAATCGGGCAGCGTCCTGTGTTATTATTATTATTATTATCACCGCGTCTTACTAACCGTTCGGGTTATACGTACTTACGCTAATGTGTGATGGTAGGGTGATTGTGAGATGAAATGTAGGATCTATAGTTTAACGTGGAATCCGAACCACGGTGGAGGCCTGGCTTCCCCACATTCACAAGATGTCTTGTAGAGGTGAAGGAAGGGTTTGGTAATCAGATAAATCTGTGCCGGTACCGGGGATTGAACCCCGGCTGCCAGCATAGAAGTCTGACACCTTACCCCTAGACCGCCAGGTCACCCAGATGGATAGTAAGACACAACAAACTGATGAGGTAATCTAATCTAACCTAGCCTGGCTTAGGCTAATATATATATATATACATATAAATAAAGGTGGGTCCGAATTCATATCTACCCTCAGGTCCATTAACCGATATAGTATTCCTGGCTGGTGACCGTGGCCCAACTGTTACTTGTCGCGATTTAAAGTGGTCGGCCGGTAATGGGGAGTTCGGAGTTGTAGCCCCGGCAGGATGTACCGGGGTTGTTTTCTTCCTAAATGGTTTCCTACTCTTTTTTTTTACACAATTGACGGTGCATTTACTTTAAATTCTACCATCCTCATCACTACCCCATATTAGCGTTTTTAATATTTTTGCGTATAGGGTCTAACTCAAACGAGCACTAAGACGTCATTGGAAAAAAAAACGGGTAGTGAGATCCAAAACACATTTAAAAAAAATAGTTGAACGACGAGATACTACTAGACTGTGATAAAAATGTATAAACAAAAGGCGTTCAACTTTCAAATTGGTATTCAAGTGATTTTTTTTATCAGCCGGTTTCAATGCCTGTTAAAGTTATAGTCATACATGATAATTACTATGATGGGATAAGAATGAGGAGGAAGCACTCGACATGAAATCTACCAGCATTTGCATGGAAGAAGAGGGGGGAGCCGTTTAGGGGAAATCACCCTCAGTAGAATTGACCGAGATTCGAACTTTGATGTCCTCTTATTTAGCAAGCCAGTCTAACACAAGAGCGACCGACACCTTGGAGACCATTCTGTCACTGAAGCGGGTATGATGTAATTTGGGGAGGTAAGATAACATATTCTCATTCCCGAAGTTCGTAGCCAATGGAAAGGGGATTTAATTTTACACTTCATTAGCCGCGAATGTTGGCAGGCTCTGTTGCAGTGCTTTCTTTTAGCAAACAAATGGGAGGAATTTGCAAGGGGAACATTGGAGACCCTCAGTGTAAGAGAAAAGGGGATCATTTTTCAAAAGACGAAAACTCCAGATTTAATCACCGCGTTTTACTATCCGGTCGGCTTATCTTACAATAATGGGGTTAGGGATGAGTAAGGTATAATCTAGAGGGCATTTACCCACATATTTGCATAGAGGGAGATTCGATCTCCGATCTCCCCATCGTCGGTGAACCAGTCTAGTGCTAGAGTGGCACCCAAAACTACGTCTTGATAGTAGTTTCAATGATTTACTTTGACAATTATTATATGTATTTTTACATTTAAGTTTGTATGTAAAACTGCATGAATAATTTAAGACATGTAGCCTTGATAAATCAAATAATATGTGAACAGGCATATTTTATATAGATACTACAGAGGACGGGGAGATCAGGTTCGAATCTCGGTCGGGTGAACTGAGGTGGTTTTCCCTAAATGATTTTCCACTCTCCCTCTACACAAATGCGAGTTCACGTCCTCTAAGTTCAACCTTTCCAATTCCTAACCCTTAAGCGTACAACCCGAACGGGTAGTAAGACGTGGTGCTAAATAATTTTAAATGGATAGATAAATAGATAGTAAGCTAGTGATGGTTTGGTTTCTGAATGTTGCCAGTTTTAGTAATCTATTCTTTAGTTTCTTTGTCCAAAATTCTACTTAACCACACAAATTAATCTAAAGCCAAATTGGTCTCCTTCCAAAAATATGAATATAACATTACAATTTTCTATTAGTTAGGCCTATATATAAGCCACCTATTTTTAATCTAAATACAATATTTGATTAATCCTACTCTTGAAAACTATATCCATAGTCATATATTCAAATATATCAAATGTATTGTTTGTATGACGTGTTAAAAATATATTAAGAGCTTTTAAACTTATATAATTAGAAACCAAGAATATACTTTCTAATAACTATAACCGGTTCTGAATGCATAACCTGCGAAACAGGGATATTGGAGCACTGAACCGACAAATCCTTATTTTCTTCATTTTAAGAAAAGGAAAACATTTTCAATGACCTCGAAAAAATAATAATTAAGAAGTAATAAAAGAACACACACAAAAGATCTGGAAGAAAGCAACGCTATACAATTAAGTATACATGAAGCTTGGGGGAATGAATGATTATAATTACGGACGTATCTCGATTATAATCGAATAAATTGAGCAATGACACCTGGGCCCGGGACCTTTGGATTAGCGTACCAATGTCAAAGGTCTCGAGTTCGATTTCCGTATCTAGGTATCAATTTTCAATGCAAAAGTCATAAAGAAACAATAAACAGAGAAAGACAAAACTCTATCTAGTTAAAAAAAAAAGTGCTGAGATTATTTANAGTGCTGAGATTATTTAAAATTTTTAGAGAAACAAGCACACTTGGTTCTTACTCAGTAGTCAAGGGTTTAATTATTTTAATCTCCGAGCATGGTTATTATTCCTAAGTCTAATTTTCGTAGGAAGACCCTTAATTGACAGATAGAAAAGTTTCTATAGCCACTTTCACGTATTCATACGTAATATCACGTGATCTGCAGCTGTCACTTTAGATAGATCTAGATATTATCAATACCTACAAAACAACATTAATTATTATTATTATTATTATTTAGCACCGCGTCTTACTAAACAACATTAATAAAATAGTAAATTGTCACCCATGTTGACTGAAAAAAGTATGTATTTTCTAAAAGGTCCTTTGTATCAGAATCTGCTGAACATGGGAATGCTTTTTTTTAATTACCAGGTCACACAAATAGTCCGGGATATCCACATTTAAGGAGGGGATGTTGGGAACGTGAGAAAAGCTAAGTTTTTTTGTTTGCAGTTTTTATAGCAAAATATTTCTTTGCCCAAAATAAATCAAATGTTGCCTTAGTATTAACATAAGAGTTTAATTATTTGTCACATGGTGATAACTGATAACAGTTGTTGAATTTCTGTCATAGCTCATGAGTATGACGTGATTAGATAAGACACTTTTTAAATGATGAGAAAAAGTTGTCATTAAATTTCAGGACACCCTTGATAGTTATTCAAGAACTGTTGATGTCACCAAGTGAATAGAATTAAACTCTTTGTTTCTAGTGAAGCAATATTTTACTGCTTTTAACCCCAAAAAAGTGTTGATTTAAAAACTACAATAACTCTGACCTATTCTTGCGTTTCCCACATCCCCACCTTAGTTTTATTATTTAGCACCGCGTCTTACTACCCGTTCGGGTTATACGCTTTAAGTACTAATTACGCTAATGGATTAGGAATTG
>CABFOV010013069.1:0-10319 GCA_902141375.1 Timema poppense
CCACTCCCGCTTCACGAAAATGTTGATGTACTTCCTCTAGATTCATCCTTAATCATTTCTACCAACAC
The DNA here is from genome assembly GCA_902141375.1 of Timema poppense. Lineage (NCBI taxonomy): Eukaryota > Metazoa > Arthropoda > Insecta > Phasmatodea > Timematidae > Timema > Timema poppense. Next base: position 69 of record CABFOV010013069.1, read on the forward strand.
ACTAGCGTAATTGAGTACATATGCATATAGCCCGAACGAGTAAGAAGAGTTTTTTTTAAAGAAGATGAATTATCCGAAAAAGCAGGTGGACGCTATCAAGATCGAGATTCTATAAATTCTCCATGTGACTAGAGATAATTGAATCTTTCAGGGTTTGGTTACTCTTGGCTCTCATATCACTGCCCAGGTCTATTTTTTCACTTATTTTTCAGGAATGTTGTCGACCTATAAGGTCGTGTTCAGGTTGTGTCTTTTTGCTGTAGTGGGAGGTTTTTTTTTACTAAAGTATCACAAAATGGCAATTTATTGCTGAATTTTAACTTTTTTTTTGTTCTCTGCGTTTCATTAACCGTTTGGTTTATCCAGGTCTGGATCTCAGTTGGCTGTATTGAGGATTGTTTTTCTTAAAGGTTTTCTCAATTTTTTCTTCGAGCAAATGCGGGTGCATTTTCTTTAAAATGGTACTTCCTTCATTCCTAATTCGTTAGGGTATAACCCAAACGAGTAGTAAGATGCGGTGCTTAAAAATGTTTGAAGGTATTTATATCATGAAGTCCACCATCTTTTTTTCAGTGTGCCTTCCTACTGAGCTAAGGGTCCCGGGTTCAATTCCTGGCATGGCCGGAAAATGTATCATTGGTGTAATGTGGGTTTCCCCGTTCTCAGTGATGCATTAATGGGCGGGGGGCTGAGTGTTGTGTCTGTTCTAGATTTCAGTTAGTTTATAAGTCGTGTGCTGATATAATCAATAGGTTCAGAAAGAGTGTGTTTAATATCTCAAATATAATATACCATGAATGATATAGAGGCCTACTTGAGTATTAAAACCTAATATGTATTAGTTGTTTCCTATTTAGGAATCTACGTAATCCAAGAATGGAAATATTAAAGAGTTATAGTCCTGACATTTGACTCCATTAACATTACTAGCTGTTGCTGATGGTTTATGAAGGTGAACCCTCAAATCTCTATTCCGTGAATTAGGTTAGAATATACAAGTGTGAAGTACAATATCTTTACAATCGATACTGGTAAAATATGTTTTAATTTATAGAAAGTCTTGCTTAATGACTTAATATGCGAGACACAGGTTATATTATCATCCAGAATCTAGGAAGTTCAACAAAAACCTACATTTCAATTTTTTTAAATAAAATCCATGGGGCTAGATGACAGAAGGGTCAGTGACGTATCTTCAGGTGTTACCAGGATAAGTATAGATTATTTTTTTTTAGCACCACGTCCAATACCCGTTTGGGTTATAAACACATATACTACGTAATTATTACCATATTGAGTTAGAGATGAGGAAGGTTGAATTTAGAGTAAGTATACCCGTAATTGCGTGGCGGGGGAGTGGGAAACTATTTAGGAAAACAGAGCCTCAGTACACCCAAGGAAGATTTGAATCCCTATATCCGCGTCATCAGTAGTCCAGCCTATTTCGAGAGTGACGCATTAGACCAAACGACCACCGAAAATAGTCAGAGCGTGTTAAAACTGTAACTGTGTGTAATCAATCATTCACTCGCCGCACATTTGACCAATCATGCGTAAGTCTCTGCTAGACACACCTTATATGGAAATGTATTTCCGTCGACACCTGGCCAATTACTCTCCTACTGAGTGATGATAACAATTAAACGGTACAGTTTCAACTATCTCTGTTTACTCTGGCAACACTTCACGCCACGCTTCTGAGAACAAAACGCAGTGCCTGTAATGACACAAATTAAGCTTTTTACACACGAACGGATAATGAGGTTGTTTGTTTTTGCAAACTTTCTGGAAACCTTTTGTTGTTTGTTTACCACCACAGCAGCTAAAACTGATTATTCAAAATATTTCGCTTTTGGTTTTAGTTAATGAGAAACGTCCGGGTAAAGAACCCAGTTTACATATTTGCGTTTAACCTGAAGGGTTAGAAGTTTACATATTTGCGTATAATCTGAGCAGATAGTATAGTTTACGCGGTGTAAATTTTTCTTTTTGCATATTATTTTTTTATTCCTCGCGACTCCTAGGAGAGTAGAAGTATTGGGATTGTCAAAAAAATCAAATTCCAGATTTTGATGAAAATCTAACTCAAACCCATAAATACATGAATCTGAAAAAGTCGTTTTCGTGATGCCATTTGACTGTCAGTTTTTCTACCTAGAGACAAAACCATTGGTAAAACTTGGTACATGTACTCAGAATTTTCATAAGCTTCCCCAGAGGTTTTTTTTAATAATTCGTCTAGAAATAAAATTAAGGGTGTTTTATTTAAAGACGAAATCAGATGATACAATTTTAATTTTAATTGGTACCTTAGGTACCTGTCCTGGGAAGTTATCTGAGAAAGAGTTGGGGTACAGCGAGTACATGATATAATAATAATATTTAGCACCGTGTCTTACTACCCGTTCGGGTTATACGCTTTAAATACTAATTACTCTAATGGATTAGGAAAAGTGAACCCGCATTTGCGTGGAGGGAGAGTGGAAAACCATTTAGGAAAAACCACCCTCAGTTCACCCGACCGAGATTTGAACTTCGATCTCCCCGTCCTCAGCAGTCGAGCTCAGCACGACTAGCGCGTTAGCCAACTACGCCACCGAGGCGGGTTACATGATATAGTAGAGGAAGCAAGATTGAGATGGTATTGGCATGTAATGAGAATGGAAAAAGAAAGTATGCCGAAGAAAATATTGGAAGTGAAGTAAGTGGTAAAAATTCCGCAGGGGGGGACAACAAGAAAGATATGGGAGTAGCAGATAACAGAAAGTGTTAAGGTGAGAGGAAATGAATTAAAGAAATTAAAGTAGGAAGAGTGGTGGAAAGATAGAAGATGGAGGAATTTTACTAAACTGACTCAGCCACAGGTTGAAAACAGTTGATGATGATGATGATGACGATGATGACTTAGGTACTGTTAAACATTATAAACAAAATGATGCATCTATTTTTTTTCTGGAACAGTGATTTGAAGGGCACTTTACATGGGCGGATATCTCAAATTTTGGTCATATCTCTCCAACTCTTTGAGATACGAACTAACTTATCAGTGTTGAGTTGTAGGGCAGCTAAAGTTAAACAACATTTATTTGAAAGAATATTTTATAAAAAACAATATTTTCCAAGTTATAGGAACATATATTTTTTAAATAGATCTTTTCATCTTTTATTGATAGTATTTTCCCTACATGGGAACACAGAATCTTACCTCCCAGTTAGAAGAAAATTGCTCCATTTTAGTGTAAGGAGTGAGAATGTCTTTGTGGTGTGCCTTATCATATATTTAATTTTTTTGATAAACTGTTTTCATTTTATGTTTACTAAACTATGTTTTTGTAATTCCTTATAGTAATACAAATAATTAACATTGGTCTATATTTCTTTTTGAAAGGTAATAAAATTAGTATTTAGCTACATGGCCATGGCACATTTGACACCTCTAGAAACTACGTAATGTCACGAGTACGACGAATGAGCTCGTGTTAAAACGTGACAGTAATTTATCTTCATTCATGGTAGCACATTGCACGTGCCCGCACATGGCGCTAAGCCCATTCTCTGGAAATAAATCAAAAGAAAAATATATTTAACATCTTATCTAACTAACCGAAACAACGCAGTCCAAAGTTGAGTATCTTTTATATTTTTGCTTTAGGTTAGTTACTTTTTAATAGTTTGACGAAGATAATAATTACCAAGAAGTTTTGTTGTTGGGGGATTATTTCCTATTGTTTAACAAAAATGATAATAAATAAAACTAATGAAGATATTTAAATTAATAGTGCGACAGATCGCGCAAACTTTCTAATAGGTTTTCAGTAAAACCCCATTAAGTAAGTTTCCCTTATAAAAACAAACGCATCATCTTATTAATCACAATAAATACTTTTTATATATAAATTATAAACCAAATGCTAAAATATTTTAAGCAAACTTCAAATTTAAAAAATAATCTATTTAAAAACTACCCTCAAACTAGTTTAAATTTGTCAAAATAAAAAAGTATTCCTATTCATAATGAAAAACTGTTTTCAAATACCCATTTTGAACTCCATCCTCGAGTACAATTTTTTATAAATTTCAAACTCTTGTAAATTTTTCTGTAGCAAACTACGCTTAAATTAATTTATTTTAGAAAAATAAAAATGTATTATTATTATTGATCATACAAAATAGTCCCTCGATGTAAATTTTGAACAAAATCATTTGATTTTGTTTTACAAAAATCAGTCATCGTTAACTTTTATAAAAAAAATTTTTGGATAAACAAATAAAAACAATTATTTATAAAGTAAAAAACTTAACAGATACCCATTTTGAACCAAATTGCTAGAGCCATTTTCCAAAATATTCAAATAAAAAAAAAATCTTCATTAAAGTACCTTTAAATGAATTTTATCCCAAAAATAAATATACAGCTTTATTTGTTATTTAAACACTCCCCAGATATATATATTACTTTAAACAAAATTGTTAGGGGCCATTTTCGAAAACTTTGGAATTCCAAAAAAAATACCCATCAGTAAACAATTTTTAATTTGAGAGCTAGGGTCAAAATTAAAAATAAACTTCTTGAGGTATTTCCCTGTAGTACGTAGATATCAAGTTTGAACAAAATCCATCAAACCGTTTCAGAACTACGGCCAGGGACAAACATGGGGACAAAATAAATTGTAAAATCCACTTTTTTATTCAAACACGCATAAAACATATATATTAATCATAATATCGAGTTTAAAAATATTCACGATTACAATATTTTATTTTGATTGTAGTTCAATAATATCTCCAAGAGCCTATGAATTCACACGTCCATAACAAACTTCGCCTTAAGCGACGAGGAAAGAATTACCCGGAACAGCTCAGTGTGAAGAGCGGTGATACCAAACCAGAAGTCCCGAGTTTAACCTGTATCCAGATACGGTTGTATCTGTAACCAAAGCAAATCTCCACCTTCAATAATACACAAAACAACATTTGCAACATGCTCTATAGGTTTTTGTTGTTGTCGTTTTAATTTTTAAATTATCCATTATTAAGTGCATCAATGCAAAGATAAAGGTTTAGAGAGGATAGTAAACCACACCATATTATTTTATGCTGACATATCTGAATGTATCTACGCTTACGTTATGGTTGTCATTTTTAATCACAAATTTGTGTTAACATACTGTTTAGTAGCTATTGTAAAACTGATTATATGTTGAAATATGTCATATTTAGTGAGATATTTCAAATCTGTTAATGGCATATTGAAGTTTTCATATTCCTCCAAAATATTTTGAAGATAGGCGTTGAAGTGGAACAGAAGGAGATTTGACCTTTGACGTTTTTAAGATTCGCACCCCCTTCTGATTACAATTTAAGCTTAATATCATATGAACGACTAGCTGTTAGAAAAACAAGTAGTAAGCATGAAGACTTGTGAGTAATTTCAAGATATCCCAGGGCGTATTTTTCAAAGTTGTTTAAATACATACAATACACATTCTAAATATAAAAATAAATATTCCAATATTTGCCCGTTGAAAATGTATATTTTTTCAGTAACAGAGAAACTAGAAATGATATATGTTTGTTTTAGATGAAAATTTGAGAAAAGTGTATTCAATTTAATTTGTTTGTATGGTTAAATAAACATGGTAGATTTATCGCTTTTTAGCTCTGAGACTTTAAAAAGCGATTTAATTTATTTTGTAACATTAACTATTCCCAAAATAAGGATTGAATCAATCAATGAACATGTGACTGCTTATCGTAGTAGCTACAGCGTTACTTGGCCTATTTCTTAATATTTGTCATCATATTTCCATTTCTACGGAGGTAAGTATGAAAATTAAATACATTTATATGCATACAAAGCTTTGGGACATTATAAAAAAGAACGGATTTTGTATGTACTTTCGTTTACTCTGTTAGTTAGCAGCAACCTTACCTTGAGCTTTTACACTATGGTGCAACTTATAAGATAGGGTCATAATGTAATGCGTAAAGGTAAGCGTACCCTTAGTTTACCCTGTAAGTTAGCAGCAACCTTACCTTGCATTGTTACACTATGGTGCAACTTACAAGATAGGGTCATAGTGTAATGCGTAAAGGTAAGCCTACCCTTCATTTAACGTGTAAGATAAAAGCAACTTTACCGCTTATTGTTCCACTATGGTGCAACTTACAAGATAGGGTCATAGTCATAGTGTAATCCGTCAAGGTAGGACTGCTATCTTTCAGGGTAAGCCGAGTGAGTGTACCTTATTTTTCACACTTTCTACGCCTGCTTGCCAAAAATTAATTGTTATATATATTTTTTAAATGTGTGTAAACTACACCAACCCCTGAATAAACATTGTTATTTTTACATTCCTCCAAATTTACTTTATTAGTTATTTGATCTAGAGGACGGGTTATTCTTCGAACGTGACCTTGACAATACAGAGAGATCTAAGGAGCGGTTGGGCCAAATAGCACCCCCAGTGCCTCGTACCGATGTTTCCGCTCATTCAATCTCCGGCGTAGCTTCCTTTCTCTCCATTTTTATAACTTTCTCTCTCTCTCTCTCTCTCTCTCCGAATCCCCCTCCAGACACGACATCTGATTCCCCAACTCTTCCTACATCTACCCGACTAGAACACCGCCGGCTGACAAACTCCAACGCCATCAACTTTTTTAAAATTACTTTTTATTTGACCAAGAATTATTCTGATTGGAAAGAAAACAAAAGGCCCGTGTTTGAAGGACTTATACAAAACCATTTTCAACGCCATCTAGAGAAGTAAGATGGTAATCTTTCCGAGGGAAAAATCTCCGTTGATTTTTTAAGGTGTTGGGATATTTGACGATTTAACTGTAAAAACTAATAAATCAACTATCCCAGGTTTTGAACGTTTAAATTAAGTTTAATTTACCCTAAGGATTTTAACACCAGAAACATTAACGAATGAGTTACAAAAAAAGAGCTAAAGGTGTGAGAAGTTAACTTTATAGTTGCGAAGATAGGTAGAAGCGAAACTTGTAACGTGCTATGAATAGGGACGTGAAAAAAGTATCGATACTTTACTAATATCAATATTTCACATTCGATACTAGTGTTTTTTCACCCGATACTTTTACTGATATTAATACACACACTCCAGTATCGGATCGGTATCATTATTAATATTCAGCACCGCTTCTTACTACCCGTTCGGGTTATACGCTTTAAGTACTAATTACGCTAATGGATTAGGAATTGGGAAGGTTGAATTAGAGGAAGTGAACCCGTATTTGCGTGGAGGAGGAGTGGAAAACCATTTAAGAAAAACCACTCCCAGTTCACCCGACTGAGATTCGACCCTCGATCTCCCCGTCCTCAGCGGTCGAGCATAACACGACTAGCGCGTTAGCCAACTACACCCCCGAGGCGGGTGGATCGGTATCGAAAGAAACTACTTTTTCTTCACTCATGTTGGGACTAAATGTGACCAAGGGTGGACTGTGGAGGAAGAACAAATGACACTCAATTCTCACTCATTTTCTGCAACTCAAGCATTCACTCTCTGTTACCTCATCATATTTCATAACTGTTCTTTCATCTTTTTTTATCAATACATACTGATGTCTGACTGGAAGACGGGGCGAATTGCAACCAGTTTACAACCCCTTCCTTTATCAATGAGCATGGTCATTACAAACTAAACAAAATAAGCTTTTGTGGAGCTCAATGCACTCAATCAACTCAACCAAACAGATGAAGCAGAAAAGTTTGTGTGCGTTGATTAATCAGATGAAGCAAGACGGGCGTCCATTCTTCTATTGTTTGTCAAAAGTTAACAAGCTATCTTGATAGAGCAAAAAAACTATGAATGTAGTTTAAAAAATGGCACCTTCCAGAAGTGAATTATGGAAGTTTTTTTAAAGAAGTTGGATAGCGAAAAAAAGCATCTTTTAAAATTGATTTTAAATATTAAAAACCATTATAATTGTAAATGGTTGAATAAATATGAAAATACAATATTATGATGCAATAGTAGAAACTATTATTACTAGATCCATTTTTTTTCCCAGATTAAAATTTCGATACCGATACTTACTGTTACCGATAGTTTTCTTTCGATACTTCTACGGTATCGGTAGTTTTTTTCGATACTTTTGATGAGTACAGTATCGATACCTTTCTTTCGATACTACATCCCTAGCTATGATAATTCGAAGCCGTAGTCGAGGATAAGGTTTTTGTTATTGTCACATCGCCATACTTTTAATTTTTAAACTATCCATTAAGTGCATTTAGGTAAAGGGAAAGTTTTAAAGAGAAAATAAATGTCAACTATATTATTTTATGCTGACATATCAGTCAGTGGCTGGAAGCTGTTCTTGATGATGATGATGATGATGAGGCTAAAGATATCTGAATGTATCATAGCTTACGTTATAGATATAATTTAATCACTAGTCGGTGTTAAAATACTGTTCAGTCGCTGTTATAAATATAATATTTAGCGAGATATTTCAAACTTGTTCGAAATATATCGAACATTTCTTATTCCTTCTATATTTTAGCGAGTCACAAATATCTGAATTTAAGTGCGTCATAAGCTAGTGGAGTTTAGGAACAACCATTTTAATCAAATCATTCTTTTTTTATCGGATATAATACGCGTTTTTTACTGACTAATAGGTTCATCCGAAACTTACATTAAGCTAAGCACACTTAAGTTAGGAAGGTGAATTATTTTAGGGAATAAATGTATAAGAAGACACTTCCGATCACTGGGTTGGCAACATGAAAGTTTAATTTAATAGTATCCTTGCACCTGATCAGTATTCTCAGATGAATTCCCTATTTGCAAATTACCTTTCAGGCTTTCCCTTTTCTTCCATCTCTATCATCCTATGCCTTGCAGTGATCCGTCAATAGAGGGGTCGGGTTGAAGGTTTAGAAGGTAAGGGGTCATCCATAAACCACGTGACGCTGTTGAAAGCGGGAAAAGGGAGAGATCTAATGTCTGCATGATGTCATAGGTGGATTTACGGGGGTGCCAAGAATTTTCGAAAAAAATTATATAATAATATAACTTTTAAAACATAAACATTACAAAAAGTAGGATGGAAAGATATAGTAAAATCTCTAAATGAACATGTCACAGAAGAAATCTAGCCCAATCTTTACAAGATGATGTGCTTAGTTTTAATGCTACCTTCAAACAGTTCCACATGTGATCGTACATTTTCAACAATGAGGAGAATAAACAACTCGCTTGGATCGACTATGAATGAAGGAAGGTTTTCCGATCTAATGGTCTTATTTTCTGAGAATGAAATTGTACAAAATTTAGACACTTGACACTTTATTAATAAAAGAAGGACGAAAAACATTTCAGGATTAAAATTTAGAACAAAAAGCAAATCTGGTTTTTGTAAATTTTTGTAAGTAGAGATTGTTTGTTCTAAATAGTTTTCTGTGTGTTGAAAATTTAAAATAAAACATTATAAGAAAACTTAAGTCAGTGTTTCATATACTGTAACTGTCGTTGTTCATTATTAGGCCTAAATGAATATTAATAAATCCAAACTTATTTAAAGAATGTCCAGTAAACTTTAAATTATCAAGAATTATGTCCGAAAGAATGACTTTTGTGTGTGCTTTTTTTTAATACAATCAAAATATTGCAGTTTCTTACGAGGGTTTAAATTTCACCTCTGCAATTTTTGCCTCCCCTCTTTCCCAAAACTCAGCCGGTACCCCCAAACTAGATTCCCTAAATCCGCCTATGCATGGTATTACATGGATGGAGGGTGGGTGCACCACAGCGTCACGTAACACAGATATTATACCTAAAAAGGATGTTAATTATGTTTTTAACAATTGGTATGTGCAGTGAAAATAATTTAGAATAATCAAGTATTTAATAAAATTATTTGAAATCCCATTCGGGATCTAAAATTTATCATGGGTAGTATTAAATCAGCATCCATCTTTTAGTGTCACAGAAGTTTTCTCTATGAAATAATGACATCCACTCGTTATGTGAAAAGTTATGTAACACAGGTTGGAGGAGGGAGGGTTCTAAAAAAGTAATAAAAAAGCATAACGTTCTTTATGGCTGAACCCTAATAGAGTGTGTGTAGTTTTATATAATTAACTGGGACATCGCTATTAGAATGCCATTGCTCTGACACTTCTGTCGAAAGATTGAGACTGATAAACTCTCTACATTATTATTATTATTATTATTATTATTATTATTATTATTATTATTATTATTATTATTATTATTA
>CABFOV010013072.1:0-10314 GCA_902141375.1 Timema poppense
GTATGAGTGGACTTCCCCCTCGAAAGGGTGGTGGGGGAGTGTGGTCGGCTCCCTTGCTGGAATACGGGACCTCGTACAGGTACTGCAGCTCGCGCTGGGGAGAAAGGTCACAGAAACCGCTCGGCCCTCGGGAAGCTGTGGCGACGGTCCCGAGAGGGACGCTCGTCGTGGCGACCTGGCGGTCTGCACAACCTCACTAGGGGTAACTCTGGGAGGGCTAGGCTAGTGTGGTCCAGACCACTGAAACTCTGGGAAGACGGAACCCATTACCTGATTAAGTGTGGGTCCTATGCGTCACTGTGTGCTCTCGGGGTAGTAGGAGGCGAAGGTCGGGGGGTGCATCCGCCTCTCCGGATTGCCGGGAACGGCGAGCGGTGGAAGAGACCTTGAAACCTGACGTGGCGGCTGTACCGAAGAGGACCTCTTGGGTGGAAACGCCCCGGAGAACCCATGACGGTTGATTAACCCCTTGGCTATGAGCATTGTGCTGGTGGGGGACCGTTAAACTCAAATTCTCCATCCATGCCAGAGGGGGCGGTCCGATGTAAGAGACGGCCCCCCAAACCCACTTTTTTCTCTATCAATATGGCTGCATATAATAGTAATAACGTTATCTGTGCCAATGTGAATGAGGAGAAGGAGAATATCGAAAGTGAGAAGAGTGAGATGGGTGAGACGGAGAGAGGAAAAGAGTGGAGGATGGCGAAGGTGAGGTTGAAGAAGGTTGTAGTGGAGAGGTGCGAAGGCGGTGAGAGTAAGGGAGGTAGAAAGAGGTGGAGCGAGGTGATGGGTAAGGAAGGTGGTATGTCGACCACAGAGAGTGAGCAGGAAGTAGAGATGGTGGAGGAAAGGATAGATAAGAGGAAAGGTGGAGACAGCGGAGAGAAGGTAGGGACGGAGAAGGACCAGAAAGGAGATAGGAGAGGAAGGAGTGGTAGGAACCATGGATAGGCTGAGGAAGGTGATGGACCCCAGGGCCAGGTTTATCGAATGCCAGGGCGTTATCGAGCAGGTAATGGCACAGGCAGGTAGGAATAGAGGGATTTACAAGCCGGCGGTGGAGAAGGTGGCCGGAGCAGTAGCGGAGATGAGAGATATCGCCCTGGCGGCGATGGATGAGGTTCTGAGGTTGAAGGGTAGGTTGGAGGAGCGAGAGGAGATGGTAGGGGCAATTAGGGCGTCAATGCCGGTATGGGGTAGGAAGCCGGCCAGGGGAACGGAGCCGGAGGTCGAATTGGAAGGGTTTCCCCCCCTGGCGGCAGTAGGAAAGGTAGGGAGAAGGTCTCCACAGCTGCCTTCGGTAGCTAAGGGTAGGCAGGAGAGTTGTTGTTTTGTTTCTAGCCTCTTGTGTTGTTGCGCATGCGCGTTGTTGTCTTCTTTGTTTTTTTTTAGTGTTCAGTTGCGTTTAACAGACTTGTAATGTAATGTTTGTCGTGTCTTTGTTATATCCAAGGTGATTGATTTCCGTAGTTACTAGACAAAAGTAAATCAGTGGTGTATTCTCTTTTAATGGCTGATGAAATGAATAACGGTACGATGAAGCGGTAAAAACTGGTTTGCTTGTATTTCAACAGTAATAATTCAACAATTTTGAACTGCTTGTTTCAGGATGATGACAACATCGAAGAGAGTACCAATCAGGGTTTTATTTTGGATTCTCCGACAGTAAATGATAATACAATGCAATCACCTGCAACACCGCAGGTACAGGAACAATCTTCACTGGCATCTTCTGGAACTTCGGGCTCTAGTTCAAAATGAAATAAGTCAAAACAAGAAGAATCAATCTAGATGGCTTGCAATGCTTTAGCAGTGGTTAAGGAGGATGAATACAATGTAATTGGAGCCAACCAAAGAGTTTACGCAGAACACTTGATTAATAATGTTATGTTTTATGGTATCAAAACAAAGTTAAGTAATAGAGCTCATTTGTATTTCAATGCTGTTCCAAATTTGCACCAAAAACAAATTTCTAAAAATTCAATTAAATCTATAATAACCAACCAGAAAATTCTAGTTTTTAGTTTCCTTCTGGACAGCCTTCTATATTTTCTATAACTGAAGAACATACAAGTAGTAGAACTACTGAGGGAGTCGCCATGTCATTAGGAGAATTCATAAATTTTCAAAACATTGTATATTTAATTAAGTTTAAATATAAGGACATTTTCAAGATCTTTTTAACTTTTTTAGCTGTGAATTGAGGCAAAGTTCACAATTATTTCTATTTGTCTGTGTTTCAATTCGATATGTTTTACTATGTAATATCTAAATAAAGATTCTTATCTTCAAATACTCCTTTTTCAGAGCTCTATAAATGTTATCACATGTTTCTAATATTATTTAATTGCAAGAAGTTTTCTAAAGTACTACCCATTGCTAGAAACCTCTCAATGTTACAATAAGTCTTTATCATTCCTGTTTTTCTTCTTTGTATGTATGGTCGAACTAATATTAACAACTTTTCAAAACATATTTCATCCATTCTGAAGTAGTTTTTCAGATCTTCACGGCTAATGTCTTTTAGATGTTTTAATTTTGTTTATGTCTGACAAATTTTCGCAATCCTATAACCATTCTTTAGCCCAAAAGCGTTTCCGATTGTTATTATTATTATTAGGTTCACACGTTAACAACAATATTGTTAGTAATAGACATAGTTTTTTTTTGTTATCAAACAAACCAATGTTTCAGCGCACACACACATGCACAGCTAGGACTGTTGTTTGATTATGTGTGTATAGGGAATGTTCCGGCGGCCTGCAGACCATGGACTGTCCACTCAAACTAGATATTGTGTGACCTTCAGTTGGGATCCGACAGTCCATAGAATGTGCGTGTAAGGGGACCATTACTTTGGCCTACTATCTAAAGTATTTGTAGACTATAAATTAGATGGTAAAGCATAACAAATCTATAATTTATATGAGACTAGTTTCTGCGTAGATCCCTCCAAAACAAAAAGTTGTAGGAAAAGTAAACTTACCACCGACAAGAATAACAAGTGGTCCTAGAAAATATAACAAAACTGTAGTTTTCACTTGTAGTGCGTCAGGTCACTAAATACCTCCCTCTACTGGTTATATTCAGAGGTGAAAACATGTGGGATGAATGGATGCCTCCACCAGACAAAGGCTACATATGTTGAAGAGCATACAATAGATCTGGCTATTTAAAGTGACATCCACATCCACATTTAAAGCTGTCCCCACATTCTAGCCACCTTGTGCAGCCTCTAGATTTATCTTGTTTCAAATCCCTAAAATCCTCTTGGGATGCAAAACTCGTCACCCGGCAGAGGAGACACATCGGTCAAACACTGTCAAAAAAGAAGTTTTCTATACTCATTAGCAAATTGGGGATGGACCTGAGGCCGGACATAATTAAGAAAGGATTTAAAAAAGGTGGAGTTGTGCCATTTAATAGAAATGTCATACATAGAGAGAAGTATGAACCAATGGCTCTACAACACTGGGAGAAGAGAGGAGCTACAACGGTTCCATCAGGCTCAGCTATTCCAGGAACACCATCAAGAGCGAGTCAGATCCCATCACTTCTAGGCCGATCATCTGCAGTAAGTCAGGTACATTTGACTCCAGGCTGGTCATCAGCAACCTGTCAGATCCTATCAACTCCAGGCCGATCATCAGTAGGTCCATCATCAACTCCAGGCCGATCATCAGTAGGTCCATCATCAAATCCAGGCCGATCATCAGTAGGTCCATCATCAACTCCAAGCCAATCATCAGCAACAAATCAGGTACCTTTGACTCCAGGCCGATCATCAGCAACAAATCAGGTACCTATGACTCCAGGCCGATCATCAGCAACTATTCAAATCCCATCAACTCCAGGCCGATCATCAGCAGGTGCATCATCAACAGTCATTAAAGTCCAGTCGACTCCAGGCCAATCATCAGTTCGTGGTACTCCAGCCAAGGTAGATTTTGAAACAATGCTGTTGTTAAAAATGAAGCAAAAGGAGACACCTGTCCCAAAGAAGAAAAGGCGATTAGCAAGTGGGTCAGAAGTAATAACTGCAAGAAGAAAAATTGATTTGTCAGAGAAAAAAGAGACAGGGTTAGAGACACGACAGAAAAGGTTAAATCAAAGAAACAAGTTCAAACATCTTCATCTTCAAAAGATAGTGAAGTTTATGAGAAAAAGAGATTGTGAAAAAAAAAAAGTTTTAAAAAGAGAGCATTCTTGGTCTTCAGAAGAAAGTGTAGAAAATGTTGAGAGTGATGACAGCGCGTCTTCAACCAGAGTAAGTAGGCCTATGCTATTGGATATATCATGTGATGAGGAATGCAATAGAAATTAAATCTTTCAGTACACAAAAAAGTCTTTGAGAAGTAAGTAGGAGACTGGGTTCCTGTTAGGTTTAAACCCAACAAGAAACCAAACCAAAAACAAAAATATTTGGTCGAGCAAATTGTCAGCTTAGATTTAAATAACAATGAAGCAACTGTGACATTCATTGGCAAGCAAAGAACTAACAAAAGTGGATCAACTGTCTTTATATGGCCAGCTGTTGATGATCAAAGTTGTGTTTCTGATGAAGATATGATAATATTTCTACCTGAACCAACTATTGTAAGACGCGATGAACTGATTTTTTTCATTTTCATATTGGTCATAATTTTAACTTGATGTAAGAAGAAAAACAGTAAAATTTATAGCCAAAATAAGTATTTATTTTAATGTTTAGTTAATTTTTGTTGTCTTATCTTAAAAAACTTAAGTGTGAACTTCACTGGAAAGAAAATTAGTTTAGTTTATTTGTTGTGCACGAGACAGCACAAATTATTCTTATTGAAACATTAAACAAAAATAAGTAAGAAATTAACAAATAAGGTTAATTTATATAATTTATTAATAACAGTCTAAGTGTCAACTCTGTCTACTGCCTTAAGTAAATAATAGGCTATAAGTTATTTGACCCATTTAATAAGTTACAAGGTCCTACTAGAATTCACCATGTCTGAACAATATTGTGTGATGAATACGTTCAACTCTTTCAGCAGTGATGTCTATGGAACGATAAAAGCTAAAAATATTTTTAAAATGCCTACTTGTTCAGTATTATAAGTAGAATAACTCAACTCACCCATTTAATTGTTATTAGTGAGTGTGGTTTGATCCGCTCTGGTTTCTCACTCGCCCCATGTGCTGGGACAAGTGAGAAATGAAGCACAAGAAAAAAAAAGTCAAAGTCAGAATATCATAAATTTTACAGTATCTATAGAAAACATTACCAAAAATTACTGCACAAAATTTGAAACTAATAGGTTCTTTCATTCTGAAGTTATAAAGGTTCAAAGTCAAACTATAGGTTTTTTGCATTCTCACTTACCCCACTTATTATTATTATTACTAGCACCTTGTCTTACTACCCATTTGGTTTGTACACACGCTAATGTGTAATGTTAGGGTGATTGTGAGATGAAATGGAGGACCTACAGTTTAACGTGGAATCCGAACCATGGTGGAGCCCTGGCAGTTTACACATTCACAAGTTGTGATTAATACACGCCTTGTCAGAGGTAAAGGAAAGGTTTGGCAATCAGATAAATCTGTGCTGGGATCGAGGATTGAACCCCGGATCCCCAGCACAGAAGTCCGACACCTTACCCCACTTCACCTTAGGTCTGTTAAAACAAGCAACAACAACGGACAAACATGTAGTGTATACAAGACCTTGAACACTCCCTATGAGCCTGTTGATATTATTCTGAAACATATAAATGAAGATCTGATGTATAATTTAAAAAGAACCATTTTTTATCTCACACGAATTTAAAAAATCACTTTCAAGGACATATAGATGGAAGAACTAGAGGAAATCCTTGACCTTAATACTATCAAAAGCCGCTAAATAATAATCACATACGGGTAACAACTTTGTGTACGACACAGCCTTTCATAAAGAAAGATAGATGCAGCCCTTTCTATGAATAGGTTTAGAGTCCTTGGTCATGTCTTCGATGCGATGACCAGGAAACAAGGTAAGAACGTGTAAAATATTATAAGTTGTTTGTTGATATATCAGAAATATGACATATGTAGACAAAATTATGTTCTCAGCACCTATGTAACAGTGGATGAACAAGTTCTTGCATTCAGGGGCAGGTGTACCTTCAAAATGTATACACCCAGCAAACCAAATAATTAAAACATCTAAATTATGATGACATAATATGAACATGCAACCAATTAGCCTACCGGTAGGCTACATGTTCAATGCCATTCCTTGAATTACCTTAGGAAAGGCTAAACTAAAAAAAAAATAGTGAAACATTTTACTGTAAATAAATTATTAGGGCTTTAATTAATTAGGATCCAATGCAACATCACTACCGAAAATTAGTTTAATAGTATCCCACTTGCTTAGCTATTTTGAATGAAATTGACATGTTGTCACCTGAGTTTTACAAGGTTGTATGTGAACACAAATAAATATGGAGATACAGGGACTTGAATTTTCACTAAGATAGTTACCCTATTAAATAATAAGTAGTAGTAATATAAGTTTGTATACAAAGTAATGTTACTATTTATGTGAAATTTACTTACAGTTAGAACATTTTAATCTCATTTTTTAGCTGTTATAGTCAATTAAATTTTCACATACAACTTTAAAACTCCAGGGAAAATGTTTTATTATAATTAATGTCACATACAACTTTGTACCAAACTGTGTTATTGTAAGAAAATAAACATAAACTATTAAAACAACTAGTATTTTATAACTAGATATAGTATAATAATAAATTATGGTTAATGTTTTTATTAATTTTTCTTAAATTTAGTTCTAATAATTAAAAGTTTCATAGCAAAGTCTATAGCAGAATACAAAAACATAATGAAAACAACACCCTATGGATCTAATTCTTGAATAAGCAGTTAAAACTACAATAATGAAAATATTTTAAATTGTTAAAATTCAAAATATATTTTGCCTTTATTGTTTGTTGAACTAGGCCTTGATATAATTTTGGCGTTGAAGCAGCCAGAAAATTCTATTAATTTATTTAATTTCACACATAGATCCAGAAATGAGTTTCAAGAAAAAAAACCAACAGAGCAAATATTGATAAGAAGGCAGTTGCAAGTGCCTTAAGTGCAATTATTAATGGAGGACCAAGTGGAAAACTCTCCGTGTGAGAGGCAGCAAGAATTCATGTGTTAAAAATAATGACCTTATTTAATCGTCTAAAAAATCACAAAAATCTTTGAATTATCCAAATGATGAAATATCAGGACCTAGTACTCAAACATTTTCTAGGCTAAAAGAACTGTCATTTAGTTCAAAATATGACACAACACAAGTTTTTACCAATAAACACGAACAAATGCTCTTAGATTATTTAATAACAAGTTCAAAAATACAATATGGATTAACATAGCAGGTGAGAAAATTTGCCCACATGTATGCCAAAAGATTAGGAAAAACAGAAGAGATTAAAATTCCACTTTCATGGAGTGAAAATGAAGAAGCGGGGAAGGACTGGATGTTGGGATTCGTGAAGCGATTTCCTAACCTCAGCCTAAGAAAGCCGGAAAGTACTAGCTTGTCAAGGGCAACAAGTTTTAATGAGACAAACATGAATGCTTTCTTCAATAATTTTGAGGAAGCTTTAAAAAAAATACAAGTATCTTCAGACCGCATTTACAACCTTGATGAGACTGGCATTACTACAGTGCTGCAAGCTCCCAAAGTAGTGGCAAGAACAGGAACTAAACAAGTCGGACAAGCAGTCTCGGCAGAAAGAGGGGAACTGGTCACATTTTGTGCCATTGTTGGAGCAACTGGTAATAAACTCCCTCCAATATTTGTGTTTCCTAGGAAACGGTATATACATCTTCCTTTTTGAATGGTGCACCCCCTGGAAGTCTAGGCCTATGTGAACCTATTTGTTGATGTCATTAAGCATGTCAAAACATTCACTAGAGCTACAAAATAAGACCCTATTCTCATTATTTTAGACAACCATGAGTCTCATGCTTCTCTAGAAGTAATTCTTTACTGCAGAGAAAATGGAATTCACTTTGTCACATTCCCGCCTCATAGCACACATCGGTTGCAGCCCTTACGGCCAATTTAAGTCACATTTGAAGACAGTATTTAATAGTTGGATGTTAGCAACTGGCCACTTCAGCTTTCAGCCTTCGAAACATAGTTTCATCGTTCAAAAAAAACAGGATTGTGGCCTCCGAATCGTTGTTTTTTCAAAAGAAGATTTTTAATGTGCTTTCATAACAGACCAACCTGCTCTCTCACCTGAAGGTCTTCTGAATGCAATAGTTACATCATAACCTGCCCCCTCTACTTTGCCATCTGAAGACCCAACCAAGGGTGTTGAAGACCTGTCTTGCGAGCTGTAGCTGGCTCTATAGTGCCACAAGCAACAAGTGTTTCAATGGCGGCAGCTACAGTGTGAATTAAAACCCGAGCAGCAATACAAACTTTCATCTTTGAAAATGGTGGTAGGTAAACAGACTTTTTTTTTGTCAGTTTTGAAGCCAATTTGTAATTTCTATTGATGTCACTTAAATACAAAGTTAAAATGTGTTTCCAAGAAGTTATTCCAGTACCTGCATTGTCCAACTTATGTTCAATGTTGTACTTAGCTAAGTTATTTCTAACACTTTTTAGCACGTGAGGTGTGTTATAAAAGAAATAAATTTTGTCAGCATCATGAATTAAATAAGGTTTTTTCCTTTGTAATTCCAATATCCTTCCTCCATTCCACGAAATTAGATCTTAGGTCTGTAACACACATTTTTACTGCTGATCCTACTTCTTTTAATTTGCCAACAACATCAATAAATATATTTTTCAAATCCAAAGCTTTCATATTTTCGTTATTAAAAAATATAACAGTGGTTCTCATATCTTAGAAAAAAATCCCATTAATCACTATAACAAGTCCACTGTTCACAATCTTTCGTGTTTGTTTGACACCAGAATTCTCAAATCCTAAAATATAATCAGTGGAGTTGTCATATGACAAATTGCACATTAACAACATTTCATCCATGGACACTTTTTTTTTTCAGAAATATGCTGCACCTTTTCCTTTAACAATGTGAATATGTTTTCATTTACACTACACTGAAGTCTTATTCATTCAACAAACTTTTGCAGTGTTCGCATCGAAGGTAAGGTAAAATATCTAGACAAAAATCTATAGCCTTGTTGACTGCAAAATAACATGTTCAAGGCAAATAGCCTAATTTTCTCATTCAATCTATTACTGCCTTTTTTGTTCGAAGTTATCTTAATATGATTCAATAGTATATTGAGGGCTTCCTTTGTCAAGTATTTAGATAATATACACTTAGTACGATATCTGTCAATAGCAACACTATATTTTTTATATATTTTTATTTTGCCCATGACATTAATATGGCAATAACATACCTTAAGTTCCTTACATTTGTACACTAATCTAGAAATTTATGCCCTTTTCTTTTTACAAGATTTTTTTTATACATCCAATAATTTTCTTCAATTGTTGTATTTCATTTAAGTCTTGACTTGTTGAAGTGTCTGGAACCTTTGTTGAACTTTTTTCATTTACAGTTATTTTATCTACATCACCCATATTAAGGAAAATCTCCACAGAAGTAGCATTAACTTTATTTTTCTTTGGAGTCGATTCATAACGTTTAGTTGGTAATTTACGTTTCAATGTCACGCTTGCAGGTTTATTTGGAACATCAAAGAGAGTTGGAATCGCATTTCATATTAATTCATTTTTCTTCTCATCATAAACTGTGAGTCTTCAAAATGAACTGCACAAAACTTAATGTTATTATGCAAATACTGCACGTCTTTCTTGAATAAATCGTCCCATCGGCTGTTGACTAGTTATTTTATGCTTTTTCACTGTCTTTATGAGATATAAAAAAATATAATTTCAGGTTCATTTTTCTTATTGTTACTACAATTTATAGAACTGCACACATCGCCTCTCTTTATAGCCGTTATAATAATATTAATTAACTTATCCACTTTTCAAATACATCTTATTACGATTATACAAGGTAATATACAAGATAACGGATCGGTGTGGTTCTTCTCTCTGTGGTGTGTGTAAACATTCTTTTAAACCTAACGAGGAAAATGTGCAAAGTGGTACCACAAAACCTGCGCTAAAGTAGGCAAAAGAAAATTTATCTATTTGGTGAATAATAAAGACTCTTAAGGTTCTGTGAGAGATGTGGAAAGGATGGTGCAGCTGCAACAACCAACAAAGGCGTTTCAACAATGGATCCTGAAGTTTGTAATGCTCAAATCACAAAACA
>CABFOV010013073.1:0-10313 GCA_902141375.1 Timema poppense
CTCACCTCAAGGTCCATGAGAGGTAGGGATATGTCAGGGTAAATAATAAACTCATCCATCTCCTTAATATCTCACCTCAAGGTCCATGAGAGGTAGCGATATGTCATTATAAATAATACACTCATCCATCTCCTTAATATTTCACCTCAAGGTCCATGAGGGGCAGGGATATGTCATGATAAATAATACACTCATCCATCT
This sequence comes from Timema poppense, assembly GCA_902141375.1. Classification (NCBI taxonomy): domain Eukaryota; kingdom Metazoa; phylum Arthropoda; class Insecta; order Phasmatodea; family Timematidae; genus Timema; species Timema poppense. The sequence continues at coordinate 202 of CABFOV010013073.1, forward strand.
CCTTAGTATCTCACCTCAAGCTCCATGAAAGGGAGGGATATGATAGGATAAATTACTGTAGAAAACACATGTTTTTTGCATATACATATATATTTAATTAACTAAATGTCTCTTTACAATACATTCAAACTATATAAATCAATCATCACATAGTTAATGTGAAACATATTTCATTCTGAAGCATCAATATCTGCTCACAATCTCCGAAACACTTCAATAAACATCAATTAATACAGTTTTATTCAAGTGTAGGTGTCAATAAACCTTTTCGGAAAAGTACATAAGAAGAACGTAACTTTGGACGAGGCTGAATCTCTGATTAAATCGTTCCGTTGACTTATATGTTGTTTTCCAGGAAAGGTTTAAAATATTTACAAGACAAATAAAATTAAATGAAAAAGTTTTTTTTTCCGTGAAAATATTCAATTAGAACTGTATTATGGCGGGAAATGGTTTGACTCAAGATAGTTAATTTGGTGATTTTTACTAATTAGGCACTCTATTTTACAAGAGGTCGTGGCTTCATTAGAATTAACTAAGAATTCTTACTATCCAGAAACTTTTTTTTATCTAATAACAATTTTTTATATATATACATTTATTTTTATTAGTGAAAAATATATTTATGTACTTGAACTATTTAATTTTTTTTATATGGTCTGGCGCCTCTATATTCATTGTGACTACCTAATGTCATGCCTTAATCTTTTTCTTCTACCAGAACTGGTCTCAATTTTGGTAATAGACTGAATCAATTCTGGGGCAGAAAAAAAATAACAAATAACAAAAATAAAATGTCAAGTTTTTTTGTAAACAGATACGAAAAAAAAAAAATCGCCATCTCTATTAAATATTTCCTTGAGGTATTTCAAAAAGATAAATTAATCAACCTTATTATTTCACCTTTTATTTTAACTTTGGGTAAATTTTGAAAATTAATACTATACTTCTTTATTTATTAATAGAGGTCTAAAAATTAGTATTTTATAAAAAATGGTTAAAACTAGAAAGCGTCACTTTCCTTTTTTAAACCTCACCCAATTTTAATTTAGAATATATAAATATCAATTATGAAGGTAAAAGATAAAACATAAATATAACAAATTTAAATACAAAGAGTTTGTGAATATTTTACATATTCTTATCACCTGATGTTATATTTTAAAACAATCGTAAAAATTTCTTATTTAAAAAGAAATGTGTCAACTTTGTACTTATAATTACTATTGCAATTTTTGTTTATGAATCAAAATAGAAACACCAATATTAAACATGAATTATATTGCACTACAGTATACATATTCCAAAAACCAACGTTGATCAATTATTTATAAATGACTCTTGAAATCTGATGAAAAACACAGAAAATTTTAATAATGTAGACTTCTTCACTTTCAGAGCGTAGTATAATTTTTGCATGTCTTACAAATACATTCGTAGAGCAACATTTTTAAAACAAGAGGTGAGGTGAGTGCTTGGATCTGAAAAAAAAAATAAAAAAAATAAGAAGATAAAATTAAATGCAAATCTGTAATACTAATTGTTGAAATGAAGCAAGTTTTCTATCTATCTATCTATCTATATTGAATTTGGAAGAAGGTAGGTACATGAAAGGTGGGTAAAAACATATCAAAGGAATGAACACAATAATTGCCTTTTACAATTAAAATAAGAACACGGTTCACACGTTACATTGTTGACACTACACAAAGAAAATTGGTCGTTACCGCACATACCCCCGACCTAGGTTTCATTCTATCGGAAATAAAAGGGATAAAAATAAAAATTGTTAAAGATTGATAGGAGACTTAGACAGGAAAAGGAAATGGACAGTGGATGCGGATATGTATAGTATATCTATATAATGAAACCAATTTTCTCTTTATGAGGTAATTTTATTATATTTGGAAGAAGGTACAGGAAAGGTGGATATATATATATAGCGAGAGAGAGAGAGAGAGAATGAAGAGTTTGTCTTTCATGAGTTTTGCGCAAAATCTACCTCAAGCGGAGCCGGAGGTCTAAAATTTTAAATATTAGTAGCCCTCGTGCACGAACATGTTCACCTCGAAGCTGGAATTTTAAAATTTTAATCAATTTTAGAATTTATTTAGCATCACGTCTTACTACACGTACGGGTTATACGTTTAAGTACTAATAATTACTCTAATGGTTTTAGAGATGAAGAAGGTTATATCTAGAGGATGTGTACCCACATTTGCGTGGAGGGAAATCGGAAAGCTATTTAGAAAAAAAAACCTTCAGAACACACGATCGGGATTCGAACCTCGATCTTACAGTAATCGACAGTCCTAGTCTATTGCGAGAGTGCCGCATTAGACCATACGGCCACCGAAGCAGAGTGTTCCAATAATTAATTTATAAAGCTCGGTACATTCCAATAAGGCCTATTTTGAACATCTTTAGTAGATCTCAGTAACCAATTACCAATCTTTGGGATATTTCAGTAAATCGTCTCATTATGTATAATATTACTAGTAGTAGATATGAACAAAGATGACCGCCACGAAATCTGAGGATACCGTAATATCCACGTGACTGCTCTCACCGTCAATGGATGGTGGACAGGTCGTCCAGGAAGTGGTCGTTGAGGTAATAGAAGGTCGGCGCCAAAGAGCAGTCTACTAGTTCGCTGGTCTGACACGTCAGGCTGATCTGGTTGAAAGAAGTGCCGGGACCACACCAGAACATGTTGTCCTTTAACCTGCCGACAGAACAAACAGCCTCGCCGGGATCACAATCAAGGTCGACTTAACTTTCACGTGACGTAAAGGGTTCTCCTCGTGGTTTTTAAATGTAAGCCATCACGATGCAGTTAACGTGACGTTCACTTAACTTAAAAGATATCCTGGGAGGTATTTCACGTTAAGTGGACGTTACGCGAAGGGTATCACGTGATCTAACCAGCCAATCATTATGCGAGTGACTTCTATTTAGTAATTCATTTGTTGGTTTTATGACCAAGGTCTTACTCTTTAGCTTATGTTCTAGCGATCGGACATTGAAACAAATTAACCACACTAAAATAGGAAAGCTAAATTAATCAAAACAAGTTTAATGATAAATATTTATCAATATATAACAGTAAATATTGACAGATAATCACTTTACAAATAGTACAAATCACAGATCATACTCGAGAATGCAAGATGTTTGGCTCGAGTTGTTACATTAAGTTACGTGAATCGTGATCACACAATTGTGTTATTAAATTAAATGAACCTTAAATGAACGTTGCGTTAAGTTAAAGTTAGGTTGGTCGTGGCGGATATACCAAATAAAGTTTAACAATAAGACACTACGTTTTAAAAGTTCACGAGACGCGGACAAACTATACCCAAGATGGCGTCTGCACATCATAAACAAACAAATGAAGTACGAAATATCTCTGTTGACGTCACTCATTACATCATTGGCTGGATTAAGCACGTGGTACATTTCCACTTCGTTCACGTGACGTGAAAGTTTCCCCCTGGAGGATTAAATGCCAACCTTCCTCATCTCTACCCCATTAGTGTAAAATTAGTATAAATACGTATACCCCCAGTGGGTAGTAAGACGTGGTGTTCAAGTTACCGGAATTGTAGTAAACCCAGGGTAGTTAAGTAGTTGTTTTTTTCCATAGGAAATCCTGTTTTAATAGCGTCCATATATTCACCGACTAACGTAAATTATAGAGATTTAAAATATGAAATTTTAAGAATAAGCTAAAAAAAAAATTGTCTTCCAACCCACTAAATTCAGTTTGTTGGGGCTTTAAAAATGGATTTGAAAGAAATTGTAATTTTTCTTGCGCTAAATTGAAATCATTTTTTTTTGTGAACTCGACTACTTCGACCATTCAAATTCCAATCAACGATAGTATTCCAATAACAAACAACCAAAAGTTTTCTCAACCAAAGAAATATGTCTTTGGACAAGTTTGTGACAGACATTTCGTGGTTAAAGGTAAATATAAAAATAAAATACAGAAGGAAACAAAAACAACCCCAATTTTAGACGTGGATTTTGTTTCTATTTGTTGCAACTTCCATTTGGATAAAAAATATATTTTCTACCATTTTTAACCATTTTGCAGACTTTTTATACAAAAATATCATAATTTTATACACCATAGAGATACCATGGTTTTGGTAGTAGAAAGTCGGTTCTGGAAGGCCTTTTATCTTACCTAAATACAACTATACAGATGGATTCTGGTATGAAACAAGGCCTTCCAAAACGAGTTTACCAACAAAATCATGTTATAGATTTTTTTTTTTTTGCACCATGTCTTACTACCCGTTCAGATCATACGCCTATGTACTAATCACTCTAATGGATTAGATATTAGGAAGGTTTAATTTAGAGGAAGTGCGCCTGCATTTACGCGGAGGGAGAGTGGAAAACCATTTTCAGTGCACCCGACCGGAATCGAAACCCGATCTCCCCGTCTTCGACAGTCTAATCCGACACGAGAGCGGCGAGTTAGACCACGCGGCTGCCGAGACGGCCCGTGGGGAGCAGTGACCCTCTCAGCTATCGAGCGCCGGACGTACAACGTGAGAAGCTGTGACGAGCTCGCTATACAACACTTGTCCGGCTGAGAGAGAGAGAGTTACGACTTGACAGGAGGTTTTCCACACATGTCGCGCATGTAGACCTGACCACGTATGACACCAGGAGACTGGTCGTGACCGTCAAGGATGGCCAATAGAAGAAAGTTCCGGGGGACACTTTGCGCGGGACCAGGGTCGCCAAACGCACCGAACTAGCGATGGCAACGATATAAAACTATATCGATTTATATACCAAACTATTATTATTATTAGCACTGTGCCTTACTACCCGTCCGGGTTATACGCACTTACGCTAATGTGTGATGGTAGGGTGATTGTGAGATGAAATGGAGGACCTACAGTTTAACGTGGGATCCGAACCACGGTGGAGGCCTGGCATTCCTCACATTCACAAGATGTCTTGTCAGAGGTTGAAGGAAGGGTTTGGTAATCAGATAAATCGGTGCCGGGACCGAGGATTGAACCCCGAACCTCCAGCACAGAAGTCCGACACCTTACCCCCTAGACCACCAGGTCACCAATTCAACTCTTTAAATATTTTATTTAACTTTCGGAAAATACAAGACAAGTTTAATTCAAATAGGGGTCGATCTCAAGTGTTTTGACGTAAAGTGCTCGCCTCACGACCCGATACTCTTGGGTTCGAACCCAACAGGAGGTAACGAATTTTCCCTTGAGCGATAATAATCCGTAGCACAACTTCCTTCGGAGGGGGAATAAATCTCTCGGTCTCATGTCGATTGTGGCTTCTAAAAGAACCCTGGAAGGTGTGTGGAAATATCTTTCCCGGTAAAATTGGTAGGAGATTTCACTCTCGCTCGTAGAAAGAAAGTTTCCTATGCTGATATAGTCAGTTGGTTCAGAAAGTACACGTTAAATACCTCAAATAAACAAAATAAATAGTAAAATTACGAGAGAGAAAAAATGCTGCTATTAAAAATAAGTGAAAATTCGTTCATTTTTTTTTCATTCCTAAACCTTAAATAGTAGTCGTATATATAAAATATATGATTAGATTGAACCAATACATCGGATACTAAAACATCTATATACATATATTAATAATTTGGGTGGTGACCTGGTGGTCTAGGGGTAAGGTGTCGGACTTCTGTGCTGGGGGTCCGGGGTTCAATCCTCGGTCCCGGCACAGATTTATCTGATTACCAAACCCTTCCTTCACCTCTGACAAGACATCTTGTGAATGTGGGGAATGCCAGGCCTCCACCGTGGTTCGGATCCCACGTTAAACTGTAGGTCCTCCATTTCATCTCACAATCACCCTACCATTACACATTAGCGTAAATGCGTATAACCCGAACGGTTAGTAAGACGCGGTGCTAATAATTATAATAATAAATATATTGATATGTTAAGTAAAATTGCCATCCTTATAAAATTAGGTGCTTGGTTGGAATCGACCTCAGGATAGGTGTCAAGCAAATTGGGGAACTAATTTTTTATCATCATTATTAGTAAGTTATGGAAGAAAAAAAAACCGCTATACGGTCAAGTAGAACCTAATTATGAAAGGGAAAACTTGGAGGATCAATGATTTTATTAAGATGTCACCTGGTCACGGTGACGAGGTCCCAGGTTCGATTCCCGTGTCATTCTTACAACCAATTTAAATTAGCTTAATCGTAATTATATATAGATAAGAGTTTATCAACATACATATCCTGGTAAAAAGACAATCGAATCAGCCAATAGAATATGAAGCTTTTGAACCTGAGGCAAGTCACTCTGACCACGCGAGCATCCTGTCTTAATTAACTCTTGCCTTCAAATAAGTCGTGGTCCAAGCCCCACAACTTTCGACCAAGATGACCAATTGGAGAACAGGCGAGTATCTCATGAGAGGAGGTTCGATTACTCAATCCTTCCCCAACCCTGAAATAAATTCAATGGCCTCCACCAATTCCCATCATGTCTATAAGTTCCCCTCTCTAAGTACACACACGAGTCGTGTGTATGTTTACCTGCCGTGTCTCCCTTGAGAACATATGTGGAAGATCTGACAGTTCGAACCCAGGTCAGCGTAGTAACCTCCAGGAATCTTGCCTTTACAACTGAAGCTCGTCGAAGGTGTTTGGAAACCGCTGAGGGCTTCAGACAGTTGTCTTTTGTGACGGCTGTGCGATCCGTTTCTTTTGGAGTCTTCAGGAATGGAAGGAACCTCTATTATGATGGACGTCGAATACTCGTAGGTCATATTCTTGTCGTCTGTCGGCTTATTTCGACGTACTTGACCTTTTAACGTGTACGGTTTTGTTTTGTTTATGGCAACTTGTTTGATTTCCGAGGAGTTTCCTCCGAGCGGAGATACCTCTAGTCCTCCACGATGTGGTTTGTCGGAGGAATGTGTTCCGAGGCTTTCCACAACTCCAGAGTTTTGGATTGTGTTCTTATCACTGCCCCCAGTATAGCGACCACGTGATGACTGTGAGACAGTGATACTGCGGCGATTAGTTGTCCTGTCGGAATAATCGCGTGCAGAGTTACCTTCTGTAACTATTTCCTCACTGCCGAGTCCTATAGGTTCTGATAAGGATCTGTCATTGATAAGAGGCTCATGTTTGGTTCCCGGCACGTCGGTAATTCGTTTGGTATTGAGGAAGTTTGGTCTGAGTGAGGTTGTAGCGGAAAGCGGGTGTCTAGAATCAGAATGGTCGGCTTTAGGTACATCCGATGTCTCGAAATACGAGATAAGAATGGAAGGTGTAATTTTGTATTTTTTCTTGCGAGGTTTCTCAGACACCTTCACCTCAACCTCCGTCGTCTCGACTCTGCCGCTCCGTACAACCGGACCCGAATAACGCGACTCTGCCGCTATCTGTGACGAGACGTCTCTTTCGGTCCGTCTCGAGCCTCGTCGATTTGGCGCGGCGGGTCTGGTTTTGTTCCTCCCGACCCGGGGGACGTCCTTGAAGAACGCGTCGGACGGGACGTCTTCCAGGTATTTGACCGTCTGAGAAGAAGAGGAGGAACAGCTGACGAGTCCGGCCGCCTGACACGTCAGACTGTGCTGGTCGAATGTTGTACCGGGACCGCACCAGAACTTGTTGTCTTGCAGCCTGCCAACATAACAAGTTGTTTCAGTCTAACTTCCCTCTCGGTGACATGGGAGCTGCCCACCACAGGGAACATGAATAGGAGTGTGCGTTAGATATGGAGGATACAGGGGGAAAGTTGTATTTCTCAAATATCAGAAAGACCCCAGCTAATATTTTATTTAATTAATTTAAATATGATAGAAACCTCTTTTAACCATAATTAGAAAGATCTCACGATTGCCTAACAGATGGCAGCACTAGCTCAATGATTGTCTAACAGATGGCAGCACTAGCTCAATTTAAATATGACAGAGACCTCTTTTAACCATAATCTAAAGTACNATTAGAAAGATCTCACGATTGCCTAACAGATGGCAGCACTAGCTCAATGATTGTCTAACAGATGGCAGCACTAGCTCAATTTAAATATGACAGAGACCTCTTTTAACCATAATCTAAAGTACATTAGAAAGATTGTCTAACAGATGGCAGCACTAGCTCAATTTATATATGACAGGGACCTCTTTTAACCATAATCTAAATTACATCAGAAAGGTATCTTGATTGTCTAATAGATGGTAGCACCAACTCAATTTGAGTTAAAATTCGACTTTCCCCCCATTTAACCCTTCATGTGTGTATTTCGCGAAACGATTCTTGTAAACTGAACTGGTTGAACTGGTTCACCTTCCGGAAGTGATCTACTCTTTATTTAATTTTTAGCACCGCGTCTATCCGTTCAGTTTTTAGTCTTATGCACTAGTTACGATAATGGTTTTAGGGATTATGGAGGTTATATTTATAAGAAATGTACCCGCATTTGCGTGGAGGGGGGGGAAGAGTGGAAAACCATTTTGGGGGGAAAACTCAGTACACCCGACCGAGATTCGAACCTCGATGACACCGTCATCTTCAGTCTAGTTCTACCGCGAGAGTAGCGCTTTAAGTCACCAAAGCGGGTGAATGATCTAAAGGCACAATACGAGGAAGGGGGAGGGGATTTTAATTACATTTATCAGTATTTGCCTGTATAAAGAATGGAAAATTATTATTTAAAACAACTATTTCACAGTACGTACACTTGAAACTTGAGTCAAGAGCACTGCATCGACCTTTGCAGATCATGGTCTAATACCAGTGACCTCGGTTGTGACCGAACTCATTAAGTTGTCATCTTTATTAACTGTTTTCTGTAAAGAGGCTGCCCTTAAGTTCCACCATCAAGGTGGATATATGTCTCCCCTAAAATACAAATCAGGTATAAATCGTGTCTATGTTTACCTGCCATGTCTCCCTTGAGAACATATGTGGAAGATCTGACAGTTCGAACCCAGGTCAGCGTAGTAGCCTCCAGGAGTCTTGTCTTCACAACTGAAGTTCGGCCGAGGCGGCTGGACACCTTTGGTCGCTTCGGACAGTTGTCTTTTCTGACGGCTGTGCGATCCGTTTCTTTTGGAGTCGTCAGGAATGGAAGGAACCTCTATTATGATAGACGTTGAATACTCGTAGGTCATATTCTTGTCGTCTGTCGGCTTATTTCGACGTACTTGACCTTTTAACGTGTACGGTTTAGTTTTGTTTATGGCAACTTGTTTGATTTCCGATGAGTTTCCTCCGAGCGGAGATACCTCTAGTCCTCCACGATGTGGTTTGTCGGAGGAATGTGTTTCGAGGCTTTCCACAACTCCAGAGTTTTGGATTGTGTTCTTATCACTGCCCCCAGTATAGCGACCACGTGATGACTGTGAGACAGTGATACTCCGACGATGAGTTGGCCCGTCGGAGTAATCGCGTGCAGAGTTACCTTCTGTATCTATTTCCTCACTGCCGAGTCCTATAGGTTCTGATAAGGATCTGTCATTGATAAGAGGCTCATGTTTGGTTCCCTGAGCGTCGGTAATTTGTTTGGTATTAAGGAAGTTTGGTCTGAGTGAGGTTTTACCTGAAAGCGGGTGTCTAGAATCAGAATGGTCGGCTTTAGGCCCGTTCATGCGATGCAGAAGACCTGTAACTTCTAAACCTAAAGATTCTTTGCTTGATTCTGTTTCAGCAACGTTCGCCGACAAACCAAAAGACGTACCCGGAACGGGAGGTGGAACTTTATGTTTTTTCTTATGGGCTTTTTCAGACGATATTTTCGTTACTTTATTGTGACTTTTTTTAACTCTATTTTTCAATCCCCAGGAAGATTTTTCAAGTTTAAACTGCGATTCGGTTGGCGCCTGCGACGAGCCGTTCGTATTTCTTTTCCTCCGAGTAGTGGTAGTACGCCGGACAATAATGGACGTCGGATTAGATTTCCCTATCCGCGGGACGTCTCTGAAGAACGGGTCAGTATGGACGTCGTGTTCTTGATACTCGTCGTAGACGCCCGGCGCCGTCGTCTCGAGGAACAGTTGCGGGGAAGTAGGTTCAGGCGCGGTCAGGTTGATCGGAATCGCGGGACGGACGTCAGATATGAAGCTGTAACTTTCCGACC
>CABFOV010013074.1:0-10312 GCA_902141375.1 Timema poppense
ATTCGAGCCTCGATCTCCCCGTCCTCAGCAGTCGAGCTCAACACGACAAGCGCGTTAGCCAACTACGCCACCGAGGCGGGTTGAAATTAAAAAACCTGTCTTATATTAATCAGAACGTGTAGAGTCCCACATAAAGTATCACGTAAGCCCCTCGAGTTGTTGAATATCTTGACTCTGAAATAAACCCATACACAAAGTTGTCTAGTAGATTATCCGAGAGCGTACCTTGTCTCTTGGTCGGGTTCCTCTCCCACTCAGCTACATGGACGGGCTGTTGATCTGTCTCGGCACGCTCCAATCCTGTCAGGGAAACCAACCGTCAACACGGTGTAGTACCTCTCAGTTGAGTAGGCCTACTTGGGCGAGGCATATGTTGGTCACTCAACTCTCGGTTGTTGTTTTGTATAACTTTACCTGAATTTGTACCTGGTCTCGTGTCAGAGGTCAAACTAGATAGACACACCCGAATATCCCATCCGCCCTACGAACCTCAACACCAGACGTGGGTCCAATACTGCGACATTGCTGTTGGTTTGAAAATACAACGTAGAGAGGTTATTTTCTTTCAGGTCAGGTAGGGTTTTACGATGGATCACCATGTTTGACTACTAGCCACGAGTAGACGATAGATCACCGTGCTTGACTACTATCCATGAGTAGACGATAGATCACCGTGCTTGACTACTATCCACGAGTAGACGATAGATCACCGTGCTTGACTACTATCCACTAGTAGACGATAGATCACCGTGCTTGACTACTATCCACGAGTAGACGATAGATCACCGTGCTTGACTACTATCCACGAGTAGACGATAGATCACCATGCTTGACTACTATCCACGAGTAGACGATAGATCACCGTGCTTGACTACTATCCACTAGTAGACGATAGATCACCATGCTTGACTACTATCCACGAGTAGACGATAGATAACCACGCTTGACTACTATCCACGAGTAGACGATAGGTCACCATGCTTGACTACTATCCACGAGTAGACGATAGATCACCATGCTTGACTACTATCCACGAGTAAACGATAGATCACCGTGCTTGACTACTATCCATGGGTAGACAATAAAGCAGCACGCATGACTACTATCCACGAGTAGACGATAGATCCCCACGTTTGACTACTATCCACGAGTAGACGATAGATCACCATGCTACGATAGATCACCACGCTTGACTACTATCCACGAGTAGACGATAGATCACCGTGCTTGACTACTATCCATGGGTAGACAATAAAGCAGCACGCATGACTACTATCCACGAGTAGATGATAGTTCACCACGCTTGACTATTATCCACGAGTTTTAAATTAGCTTCCGAATGGTCATATTCTTTTGTTTACTTTCTAACTGATGTCACTTCCTTGAAAATCATAAACATCATCCTCTCCTCTTAGTAAACAATCTTGCGTTCTATTAACCGTGCTAGAAGACACAGGCTTACACTATAACCAGAAAATGTATCGAAGTGCGGCTATTTGGATTTTTGCATTCTTGACTTGATAACAGCAACATTGAGATGAAGCTTAGTAGTCTTTTTACCCGCTTCATTGGCCTAATGGTCTACTCTCAAGCTATACTTTCTTGCTGATCATGGTGATATCGTGGCTCTAATTCCTGAATTGTTTCCCACTTTTAATTCCATGAAAATGCGGGTATAATATTACCTCTAACATATCTATATATTCTTTGCTGCCCCATTAGAGTAATTATCATATACGCGTATGAACTAAACAGGTAGTAGGGTGGGGTGATAAAAATATTATAATATTTCAATTTTTTGTATGTATCTATTAATTCTGTGAAACAATTCCACTGGTCTCAATTCCTCTATTTTCTAAAGAAGCGACTCTTGGTTCGAGATGTGTTGTTTATCTAATTTTGGAGCTATCCAGGAGGCGAATTAGTAAATTCCTGTTGGTATTTAGCAAGTAAAGTCGATACATCATTGATTTTTTTTTAATTTAAAGGGGAAACTAACTACACAATATATATTAAAACGTATGTTCAAAAAAATACATGTAAATTTGTTGTGTTAATCGCGTCTTTTTTTTTGTCTCCGTCTTAATATCCGTTCAGCCTAGCTTCAGTTTCTTATCACCGCGTCTTACTACCTGTTCAGGTTATACGAATATGAGTTTCTTTAATGGGGTAGGTATGAGGAAGTAATTTTGAAGTAATCTACCAATATTTGGGTGTAAGGAGAGGGGCAAACCGTTTAGGGAAAACAAGATCAGAACACCCGACTGTATTCGAACCCTAATCTCCTTATACTCAGGAGTATCTTCATTTAATTACTACTAAAAATGTAAGTCTGATTAAGGTATAAATAAAGGATATGTCTCCAAAGGTTTGAATTCTGAGAGTATAAACGATTTATAATAATAACAAACACTTAGAGTACGACCGGGCCGTGACCACAACCCCGACCTGCAAGTCACCATGAAACCAGAACAAACGAGTTCGATGTCTTAGCCTGCATGTCCACCGATGCGGCTGATGGTAAAATAAACGTTGGTCGATGTTGTTGGTGTTGTTTTGTTCGCGGACCTCTCTGTTCAAGATGGAAGGAGAGTGTCGTGACGTTATTGCTATTAGGCGATAACTAATTTTCGATTCGTGTCACTTGAATGAAATTCGTATGTCACTTATCTTTAACGTATATATGGGACAAAAATATAGGGTTGTACTAAAGGAAATACGTTTGACTCATAAAGCGAAAATAAAAGTTAACTGAAAAGTAATAACTACCCAAATTAAACAGAAAAAGAGAAATGGCCATACTGATAGAGTGATTTATTTTCACTCTAAATATATGGATTCAATCTGGAATGTACTTAAGATACGGCCGCCAAATGAGTACCAGGTCCAGTCATGCCCAACCTGGTGCAAATGTCGTCTATGGAATCAGGATCAGTTGTTATTAGTATGAAATGCGCTCATGCCCAGAATGGTACTAGTATTTAAATGAATGGTTATGGATTGCCAATGAAAATTATCACTACAACTATCTATTTTCTAATAAACTGGCAATTTGAACCGTTCTTCGCACGGGTAAGCCGCGTTGAAAATATTATCAATTAGGACGTTCAACATCCGGCTATCCACATTTTTAAAGATCCTTCTTGAAATATTCTGAGATATCTATGGAAATCCCAAACTAATTATGGCAAGCAAATAAAATTAAAATAAGTTAAATCTTTGAAACATAATCTTATCTAACCCCCATATTGAGTGTACAAATGAATGAATACCTTTTCCAAAGCAATACTTACCTAGGAACATGATAAATTAAACCAAATAATATATATATATTGTTACGGAAACATTAAGGGGGAAATCTCATAATGGTTTAACATAAAACATAAAAAAATAGACTATTATAGAGGATATTGAATGAATGAACATCGTGGTTTCTCAAAGAAAGTCACGTTTTACCAAGATATGTAACCAGATGTTATTGAGTTTTATTCTCATGCTACTCCTGTAAAGGTGATAGATTATCCTTAGATAATAATATAAGCTGTGATCGCAATACTATGCATCAGTTTTAAGATAATCTTTACTTTTTGAGCTTTTTTTTTAGGTTTTTAAGTAAGCCTATATCAAATTAAAACTGCTTACCATAGCTAAAATAATTTTTGCTATTAATTTAACAATTTTTAAAGGCTACCACCACCTTTCAATTTTTTTCCGAAACACTATTTTAAAATTCCAACCTTTCCAAATTTAGTATTATCTAAGATGGTCATTTTACCAATTTTACATTTTTAAATGTTCATCTACATTGAAAGGTAGATTTTCTAATAGTTATAGAAAGATATCAAGTAACCTTTCTAATTTCCCAAACCTTTTTGTTTCCTACTCTTCCATTTTGGATTTTAAAACTTAATTGGTTATCTGATAAGACTCTTTTAGGTAATGTAACAACCTAATTTTAACTTTCAACCACATTGGAAATAGGTTTCTCATTATCTGTATACATTTCGAGTACCTATACTTCATTCACGGTAGGAGTTTACCTCTGAAAGGTCTTTTTTCATACCAATATCCTACTATATAATAGATTTCTGGTAGGGAAAAAGGCCTTTCAGAGGTAAACTCCTACCGTGAACGAACTATACATTTACCGGTTTTCAATTTTATATTTTCATTTATATAGATCTCATTCGGTTATCCAGGAATTCGTATTTATTTGTTTGTCCAAATTCTATTTCATTCCATAACGAGAAGTGTTTTTTTCTATTAGCTAAAAGTACTTTGGGCCCTCCATTTCTTAGAAACAATTTTAAAATAAAATTTATTATTATTATTATTTGGAGTGGTTGTCTTAACTCCTTGCCAGTATTTTAATTTTCTATTACACCTAAAGATTTTTCTTTTATTAGTTTGTGAAATTATTATTAGCTCTATTTCAACCCAGATCTTAATTTACAAATTTTAAAAATATTTCACACTTTGTTAATTAGCTGTCAAACTTATATTTTCTACCATGCCGTGAGATTTAATCATACACTAAACACACATAAACTAAAATTTAAATAACCTTAGAGCTTTTGGGGTGATTTATTTACCATCTCTGGAGATTTCAACATTTTACCACAACGATAAGAATTTAATCATTTTAGTTTTGGAAGTATCCAGTTCTATTCATTTTCTGTACCCCAACTTAAATTTAAATGTTCAGACGCTTGAGCTATTTTGGTTTGTCCCCTTATATTTATTAAAATATTTTAATTTGATACTGTAAAAACAAGTGTTAATTTTTAAGTTTCGTAAATATCAAGGGGAGCCCATTTAAATTTTCTGGTCCTTCATTCTGAAATTGAAGAATATTTAAACCTTTATTGTGGTCTAGGGTGATCCCACGTGACAAACTTCTAACTCAGACCACAGTGACAACGAAAGAAAGAGATTTGCGAAGTGTTTCGTGTGGAGTGTGGTGATGTGTGTATCTGATACGTCGACAATTAGAAAGAGGTAGCAAAGATATTAGCAAGGTTTTGAAATGTGGCTGTGGAGAAGAGTGGAGAAGGTGGAATGGATGGACAGGGTGATGAATGAGGAGGTGTTGAGGAGAGTAGGAGAAGAAAGGAGCTATATGGCGATGTAAAGGATGAGAAATACTTTTTGTTTGGGCCACACACTAGGTAGGGATTGTTTAATGAAGAGGATTATGGAGGTGAAGATAGAGGTAAAAAGAGGAGGAAGGAGGCGCTGAATGCCAACAGATATCAATAAAGGAAGAAAATACAAAATAATGAAAGAAGACTCTAAGGACTGAGGAAAATATAAGACGTTCATTTAGTTGATACTGGACCCTGGAGAGATCTACAGAAGAAGACCAAACTGATAGGTAGTTAATTCATTTAGTTGATACTAGGTCCAAGGAGAGATCTACAGAAGAAGACCAAACTGATAGGTAGTTAATTCATTTAGTTTATACTGGACCCTGGAGAGATCTACAGAAGAAGACCAAACTGATAGGTAGTTAATTAATTTAGTTGGGGACATTATGAAAAAAAACTCACCCCCTTTACTCCAGCCCCATTTATAACGATATAATATTTAAAACTAATTTTGTTATTTTGAGTTATGCCTTTACATTTCTGGCAAAATTATTTTCGTACCTCCCCTAAAATGCTTTAATTATCATTCCCTATTCCCTTAGCTTCTGTAGTTCCACTTTGAACTGTAAAATGTTTAGATTTTTATGTGTATTTGGAATATTCTTTTAACTCAATTGCCAAATCTCAGTTCTCTACCACGCAGAAAAGTGCTTGTATGTATTTGTTTTGGAAATTTTGACCACCTGAATCAAACCGCCATCTTTCCAATTCATTCTTAGAAATCTATATTTGTATTTTGTTATCTGGAAGGGTCCTTCTATCTGAATGCCAAATTTAAATTTTCTACCATATCTAAAACACGTGAATTACCTCCCCTATTTATTACCTTATTTATCGAGGTCCCATTTAAAGTTTCAAAACTATTGTGGCTATTTTAAGTTGCCTTTTCACATTCTATCCCAATTTCAGTTTTATGCAACACTAAGAATAAGTTGTTTCTATTAATTTTTGAAATTTAAATCACTTCTACCCCCTTTACTTGTCCAAAAACCACAGTTAAATTTTAAGAATTTTTTGGTGATCTTGATTTGTTATTCTACCTGCCCTACAAATTTAGATTGTCTCCCACATACAAATGAAACTGTCTTGTATAAGTCCCCTTCCCCCTATTTCCCTTGGACCTATTTAAAAGTTTTAAGTTTTCAGATATTTATTATTATCTAGAAGTCCCATTACCTGTATGTCAAATTTTAATTATCAACCTATTTTAAAAGTTTTTAAATATAGTACTCCTATTTCCTGTAGCATAATTTGTAAATTTCCCATTATTATATTTTTATGGTCATATGAGGTAATCCCCTACCTTCCTACCAAATTTCAAATCTCAAACTCATCTAGAAAGTGCCAAACTATATGAAATTAGAACGTTCAGCATCCGGCTGCCATCATTTGGATAGATCCTCCACGCGCAATACTGATCTATCTATGGCAATTTCAACACCAATTATTGCAATGGATAATTTAAAAAAAACTATAAATTGAGTGAATTTACAAATGTAAGCCCGTTACAACGAAATATTAACCAAAGCACGATAATAATATAAGTGAAACAAATTAATTAACATGGCTATAGAAATTTAATGGAAAAATGATGTTCAGAATTAATCAAAGAGAATAAGTGAAATAATATACAGCACTGTCACCGAAACATTAAATATAGAGCACCAACCTTCATAGAGATAACTAGTATTTAAATATATGTGATTGATTGAAGTTATCCACTCTATATACCTGACAAATTTAAATTTTATTTCTGACCAATATTTTTTTTATTGTTGTGTATCCCCTCTATTTTCCTACCCTATTTCCTGGATTACCATTCCCAGTTCGATTAGACGTGTCTTATATTTTCGTGGACACACACACACACACCAATATTGTGCTTTGTATATATGTGTATATATGCTTATACAAGATTACCAAGATATAATACTGTTTTCTAAAATATACATTTAAGAAAATAAAAATAACAGGTCATATCTTGGCCGAAAAAAGTACTTTTATTCTCCAAGTAGAAATTAAAACTTGAAAGTCTATTACTCTGTTATTTATTCAATTTAGGCCACCTAGACGCACAGAGCGGTACGCCAAATTGCCTACATGTTTTGTTCCACAACGAAATCCACGCTACTTCCATTATTCTTGAAAATAACAAAAATTGTCTCCAGCATGATTTTGATTCGATTTTGATTTAAAAAAATAAAAAATAACCTCATATATTGTTGTAGTGCAAATAGTAACGCTCCAAACTAGCTACTATGAAAAATGCATTATCTTCCTATATTAGTACTAAGGCGACGGACTATTTTGGGACAAGATTCAAACCATAGACATTGTGCATAGATAAAACTGTTTTAAATACTAGTGTACGTTAGTCCTAGTGAATCTAATCCCACACAACGAAACGACGTTGGAAAGTTTGTTTGTTTATTAATTGTCTTTTACAAATTCATTAATATAACAGTAATTTATTAAGATTTTTGTACAACATAATTATAAAGTTTTATTCTGGTTCTTTAATATAATTTTACGTTGCCCATGATTATGGTATTTTTATACCGAAACATGTCAGAAGAATATAAATCAGCATCATTCTAATAGCTAATTATCACAAGGAGTAATGGGACTGGACCAAGATAAGGCTTAGATTTTATACATAACCTTAAAATTATTATATTCTTCGAAACCATTGTAAAAAGAACATTATCATTACTTTATTAAACTTCATTAGGAGATACTAACCCACTAATTCAATTCTATTACCTAATTTACAACATTGTTGCTTTTTAAACTTTGTTTTTGTCCTTAATTTGTTGTATCCAAGTTATGTAACTACATTTTAATATGTTATATGTGTATTTTAGACTTGTCAACCTATGTTTTAATTCAATATCATATCAATGTATTGACAATTCTTATATATGATATTTTGTTGCTATTTAAAAGCAAAATATAATCAATATTTTGAATATTAAAAGTTATTTAATTCATCAAAAGTTTAAAAATTATCTAATTCATTAAATTGAAAATCTATATATTTTGTTATAGCTATTCCAGAGTTTTCTATCAAAGTCGTAACTTTAATTATTACCACTCTTTACTTTAAACTACTCTAGAATGTTTTCTATAATGTTGTAATAGTGTTAAAAAGTATAATGACTGGTTTTTTTCTACGTGTAATACTACATATTCGTATTTTTCACATTTATAATGTTATTAATAATACTTTTAACAAATTAGTATTTGTAAAATAACAAAAATAAATTTATTAAAAATTATTAATTTTTAATAATAAAAACTAATATGGGATTTAATGCTAAATTTAAAAAAATATTGTGGAAAAAATTAATAATTAATACTAGGTCTAACATCAACATATCAAGGTCAACAATAAATAATACAGTCATATATGTTTATTTTATAGAAATTATATTTTGACTGTCTGAAGCGACAGCTGCTAAACACATGCTTTTGCATATCATATGGTTTGGCGTAGGGATACATACGTTGGTCTAGCTACTTTTCAAAGCTGTTAGCTGTCAGTCATCCCCAAAGAAGCCATGGGGGAACTGTGGTTCACAAATAAAGGCCTTCTTATGAAAATGTGAGTATAAAATTTCTTTCCACTGAGACATATATTGTATATTTTGAGTCTCCTTATTTTACTGGTTATGTATTGGACGTTGTATTCCACAGAACAACTGTAGGACTCCCCGTCTAAATGATACCGTTCACTTCAATTTACAGAGTTTATCTGATATACCAATGACCTTACGGGTTAAGGCATTGTTTTTCGACCCTTTTGGATCGCGTACCCTCAGATATAATCTATCTTCAACTTTGTACCCCCAAAGCTTTTGGTGAATCATGCCAGATAAACATATTCTGTAAGATATATATAGTCATGCGCGGAGCTTCGAAATGTTAACGTCGAGGGTTGAATCTCCTTCACTTCATCTTCGACACCTACTGTAACCAACATGGCGTTCAGACTGCTACAGAAGATGGATTCATTCATCTAAAGTCCGACAATAGCCACTTTAGTCGCTCGCCTCACATGAGAAGCTATTTAATCTTTAGTTCTTAAATGATTTGCTCTTTTGACTTTATTTCATATTTAAATGGGATTATTATATTAGTGGTACGATTTAAATGTTTAAGTTCTGTTTTTTACTAACGTATCTCTCTGGTCCGACCGTAGTGTTGAGGAGCTTTGGAAAATATGTCGATGGTCTTGGGATTAATTCCCATTTCATTAATAGAACTGTCATAAAGTTAATCAACCTCGTCTACATAAAATGCATTAAGTTTGGTCAGTTTTGTTGTTAGCAATTTCTGTTTATTTAAGATCTTTATCTTTCTATAAACGTATATTAATGTGTTATGTTTTGTTATATTTAGATGTTTAAAGAAACTTTCAGTCTTTATAGATATACATTTATAGGGAGGTTAATTAATATTGATATAAAAGATTTATTAAACTTAAGATGTTTAAAGAAACCTTTATCATTCAATATAATTAATTAAAAGTTAGAATATAATATATTATGTTTATGACCATCTGGGTTGGAGAAAGTCAATCCCCGAAGGCTGTGCAAGGACTCTAAAAATAAAATTAATCTATGAATGCCGTATTAATTGTTTGTGTAGGTGAAAATTTTATTTTAACATAGTAATTTATTATTGCGGTGGTATCAGTATCAACTTTTTATGAAAAATATGTCTTACCAATTATAGAATGTATTACAACAGGGAACCCGCTGAGTAATTAACAACACACTAACAGTTTAGGTAAGCGGCTGATAGTTTAACAATTATCATAATTCCACCATTAGTAAAGAACATATCGAAGATTTATACTTCACAACCTGGCAGTTTTTGGGGAGGTAGTAAAAACCCCAGAAACCAGCAAGACGAAGGTATTTCACACCATGTACAGCCATTCCTTATTGAAAGGAGGCTAAATAAAAAGGCTATTGCTGCTTACAAGCGTCACTTTTTTATCCATTTAGATGATTATGTTTAAAATAGTATCTAAAGTGGTTTAGCAAGACTTCTATACGATAATATTTTTCAATCTTTAAACTAAGGGCCAGTTTCATAGTCAAGTTTAGTACGCCTCAAGTGCGGCGCTACACTAAATACAAGACGACACCTACCTAAAC
>CABFOV010013075.1:0-10309 GCA_902141375.1 Timema poppense
AAATTGGCCAGTTTAACAGCACAAATGTTCATGTTCGGGCACATATGAGCACAAATAGAGCACAAACGATTAGACAAAAAAAAATATTTTTTCAGCAATGTGGCGGGCCAACTTGAGTCACGTAATGGAATTTCAAAATTGAAGCCCAGTAAATGGAAGCGCTTAAAATGTATATAACCAATATAGAATACTTTTTCAAGGTTGTTAGGTTTAAATTTGATAGCACGTAAAATATCATATAATATAACCAAATAAGTCTTAAAATTTTAAATTGAAATTGTGGGAATTAAGGAGAGTTAGCGGTTAGGAGCTGAGAGTATATTGCCATTTTTCCAAAACCAAATTTACTTTTATTAATTAAAGAAAATTTAAATTCGCAATGTTGGTAAAAGGACAACTCCACATAACCATAAAAGTGAAAAATTTGGAATTCGAAAATTTACTTCTGGGAAATGGGAGGGGCCCCTAAAATATCCTAAACTAATTTAAAAAAAACTCAACATGGTGGAACACTAACTTAAAGTAAATGTATACACAAACTAAAGACTATCTTAAAGTGGATACATTATTATTGCAAATACATAGCTAAGATCGAAAGATAAATTAGCTCATATCTAGTATTATTATTATTATTATTATTAGCACCGCATCTTACTACCCGTTCGGGTTATACGCACTGAGATGAAATGGAGGACCTACAGTTTAACGTGGAATCCGAACCACGTTGGCATTCCTCACATTCACAAGATGTCTTTTCAGAGGTGAAGGAAGGGTTTGGTAATCAGATAAATTTTTTCCGGGACCGAGGATTGAACCCCGGCTGCCAGCATAGAAGTCTGACACCTTACCCCTAGACCGCCAGGTCACCCATATCTAGTAGCAACATAACTAAAATAAACCAATATTCAGGCGATATTATTACTTGGTGACCATGATTATCCTTGGAAAATCAAAAGCCTGTGCGAAACTTCAAAATTTCGAATCTAAATTCGAATCTTGCTAAGATTCGGATTCGATTCGAGCTTTCGAGTCATATTAATAGAGAGATTCGTGGTGGATTTGAAATTTCAAATCTAAGTAAATTTCAGATTCGGATTCGATGGGTTTAGTTCGAAATTCAAATCTTTTCATACTTAAGAATCATTTCAACTATCTATGATCTTATACAGCAAACCATTATAAAAAATAATTTATTTAGCTTACAACCTTTCATAATATAGTCATAAGGCTTTGTTTACTTGTTTAACTTAATATTAAGCTTAAAATACTTTCAAAGACTTCTAAGGATATGTTATTCGATTTGGATTTGAAACATCTTCAAAATAAAATAATTCGGTTCGGATTTGATGTTTTATTTTTGGTATGATATTATATTTAAAAAAAATAAGCTTGATATTCGATTCGGAATCAATTCGAGCTGGTTTGCCAAGTTTCGAATTTGACTCCAAATGGAAAATTATGGATTTGCACAGGCTTAGAATCATGAGGATTCATATTTAATATGTTTCTGTAACATAGGCCATTATTTAATTTATGCTCTATGTTAAAATATGATGCTCTTTTTTCAAACATGTTTCTATGATCATGATTAAGTAAAATTTGCTTTGGCAACGGAGCGCGATGGCCGCCCCGTGATTGTGTTCGTTTAAGCACTCAGTTTGTAAACTAGGTAATATTTTCTTTCAGAGATATTTATTTTTATTTTTTAATTGCACAACTGGTTTGTGATTGCCATGGTTAACTCAGGAATGTGTATGGAGGAACTATCAAAATTATCACAGTTTAATGTTCATCAATAAAGCAAGAATAATATAAGAATCAAATAGCCGAAGCTATTATGTATGCATTTAGTGAGGGATCACTCCACACAGATATCATGTTCTGAAAATTGGGAAATGACACATTTCTAGACGACGATTTCTCTAAGTCCATCATAGACTCTCTGCCTTAAAAATGAGTGAAGAATGACTTTGGGCACGAGACGAATCTTGGATAGCTCAGTGGCCTAAGCCAAAGGTCCCGGATTAGATTCCCGTGTCCAGGTGTCATTTTTCAATTTTCAGAAAAAGAATAATATATCTAAATATTTCAAAGCTTGATCTAATACATTATGAAATAAAAGTGACCAGAATATTATGAAATATCTAAAGGTCTAAATTTGTTTGACATACATTTTAATCAAATTCCTATTAAATCTTATTTCTGTATTATTATCGCATTGGTGTTTTGATGATAGCAATCATAATTTTAGTTTCAAGCCTGTCTAAAATACATAAACAGAACTTTTTTCTTCAGATTTTAATTTCTATACAAAACAATTAATAATTATAGCTGTAATTAAAACCATATTTGGGAATAATTAAGAGTATTTTTTCATATACATATTGTCAACAATTTTACTCACTTTACTAAACTCTATTTTACTTTGATAAAAATCTTTATTTTTTAAGAAAATTTGCAATTATATTTTAGTAAAATAATCTTATACTGAAAGAGTTTTCAGTGTAATTTAAAACTATATATTTATTTCTATTCCCCTTTACTAAAATTAAGAGATATTTAATTTTCCATACAAATACAAGAAAATATTGGAAGAGTATGTAACTTCACAAAACCTGATATTTTTGTTGTGCAATCCTAAAAGTGTGTTTAGGGAGATAAGCT
The DNA here is from genome assembly GCA_902141375.1 of Timema poppense. NCBI lineage: Eukaryota > Metazoa > Arthropoda > Insecta > Phasmatodea > Timematidae > Timema > Timema poppense. The sequence continues at coordinate 2,665 of CABFOV010013075.1, forward strand.
TTATTTTAAGACTTGAATTGACTCTAAACTGATTTAAAACAGATTTGTTAAGTCTCATTGCACATATGTATAAAATAATGCTGAATATAATCATTCCAGTGTTTGAAATAAGAAGGTATTACCAAATAATTACTCAGAAAACTCTTATTATTGTATTTTATATGCATTTAACTGTTGTTTTTTAGTTTATAAAGTAGCATACTACTTGTATATTTTGTTTATATTAATTTGACAACAAAATGTAAAAAATTAATGCAACTTTTACAACATAAGTATTTAATTTTAATGATATTTTGTGCACCGTGTCTTACTTCCAACTACAGATATCCGCGTATTTACTCCGATCAATTAGGAATGAGGAAGGTAAAATTCTTGGAATATGTACCCGTATTTGCTTTGAAGGAGAATACAAGTATATTAGGGGAAATAAACACTCTCAGTTCACCCGATTGGGATTCGAACACCGATATCCCAGTTATTTTTAGTCAAGTCTAATAAAAAAGTTAATCCTTAAGAAATGTGACCACAGAAGTTGGTCACGAAATATTCTAATAATTCATTTACAAATGCATTTCCAAGACTGTGTGTCGCTAAAGTTTAAACACTGTAGAAGCTCTGGCATTGTATTTTTGGGTCCAACCATCTCCATTTTATGAAAAGGGGTGTGGGGGGGTGAGGCGAGGTAAGAGATTACCTCTACCTGAACTATTGTACTCAGAAAGACAGCAACTCTTAGCTCTCAGCTTGTCTGAGGAACATTTTGAAAGTGAGTTATTTCAAATAATTCTCACTTGGAAGCGCTGTTATAACTGGATAGTTTAAATTATACCTGAATCACAAATCTCTCGTAAAGCTGTGTATCTGTTATCTTGTCTGTGTCTAAGGCCTACTATTTTAACTGTTTAGCACTGAACGTGAAGTTTATACTTTTAATACAAGTGATTTAAAATAAGTTTCAGATAAAAATGACAGTCATGCCCAAAAATGTATTTTAATTGGGGGAGAAGGGGGTCCAGTGGTAAAGTTAATAAGAATTTCCTTAATATTAAGTCCCACTAAAAGCAATCAACAGCGTTTTAAAACATAATTGGGGTTTTAGTACATATGAATTGTTCAAGACTCTGCTAAACAACTAGCCAAGGCATTGAGAATAAATACAAAAATGCATTGCTATAAGTAATAAACTTTGTGTGGTTGGGGAGGAGAGGTTTCACATCACCCCCCTACCCCTCAGTAAAATGCAACAAGTAGGTAACGTAGTAACGGTAGAAATATGTTATTTAGGAAACATGTTTTGAGAGAATTATAGCTGCTTGCATGTTCATGTAATATTATATTTGTATGTATTTGTACCGCCGTAACTCTTAAAGGCCTGCTATCACACATGTGATGTTTGGGAAATACAGGTGTGCCATGAAGCAGTGTCAACATGTAGAACTGTGACCTACTACTCGATCACATCGTTCAACTAACAAACATGTTAATAACATATCAAATAAAACACGCCATGCAAATCACCTTTTTGTATATAGTCAGTATAGAGATTATTATGATAGGCCAAAAAAAAAACTTTGAAAATAAAATCAGCCTTGAGCCCATCCCACCTACCTATAAAACACGTCATAAGCCTAATTATACACTTATGTTATATCTATGAGAGCGTAATAGACTTACCCCTGTCCAGTGACATCGTCATAGTATCAGGATTCCCACTAGCATCAGAAAAACCTTTTTTAAAATATAGAAATAGCTAAATTTCAAATCCTGTTATACTGTATACAATACGGTTTCCAAACTTAACTTGCTTGGAGTTGTTCGTACTAGATAGAGACTGCCACTTTCACTATCTACTCTCGGAGTCAAAGGAATGAGAGTCGTAAGAGGATTTAGCCAATGGGAGGCCAATGCTGCCTCCCCTTCTCCCCCTCCTTTTCTCATGTAATTCCAGGTAGGCAAGTATTCATCGTCAGCACTAGCGCTTTCGTGTTGCTCTCAGGTAAACTGAAACACACTCAACAAGGCTTTCAAATTGTCAAAACATGCAATAAGCTTGTCTTTAAAAGTTCAGTAGCTGAAACGCAAATAATTGTGACATTTAAAAAATTACTTTGGCTATAGTTGGAAAAAAAAAAAAATACANATTCATCGTCAGCACTAGCGCTTTCGTGTTGCTCTCAGGTAAACTGAAACACACTCAACAAGGCTTTCAAATTGTCAAAACATGCAATAAGCTTGTCTTTAAAAGTTCAGTAGCTGAAACGCAAATAATTGTGACATTTAAAAAATTACTTTGGCTATAGTTGGAAAAAAAAAAAAATACAGACCCAGATCAAAATATTATTTGTGGTATTTAACGTGCACTTTCCGAACTGACTGATTATATCCGCATAAGATTTATATGCTAACTTAAATCTAGAAAAGACACACACTCAGCCCCCCGGCCGTTAATTCATCACTATGAAAGGGGAAATCCACATTTCACCAATGATACATATTTTAGCCATGTCTGGAATCGAACCCGGGACCTTATTTTGTTTAAAAGTCAGACATGCTACCGACTAGGCTGAGGTGTCAGACATATCCGAAAAAAAATGTTTAAGTAACAGTAACACTTAACGATACCTCAATTGTATTGCTAATGGACCTATCTGATAGCTAGTAAAAGTTACTAGATCTACTTTCACGTATTCATAAGTCAAGTCATATGATCTGCAGCTGTCACTTGGATAGATAATTATTATAAACTAATAACAAGTTTATATAAGGGTAAAGTTACTGAGATCATACACTTGTTTTTAAATACAAGAAAATATATTTTCCGCAATCTGGCAGTTCATTTAGGAACTAAGTTTATATCTCGCCTTCCTCAGCTTAGCGCTCTAGGACGTGAAATAAATTACTTGGTGTAATTTGAGGTAAGCTGATGCTATTTTTCTATTCATTACTAAGGAAATATGGTTTGAATGTAAAGGAATACTTTAGTAAACGTTAAACAGTGTAATACTTAGCTTGTTGGTGTGCATTTCATACTAATGCAAATTTATATTACTCTCACTGTCTTTAAATAAAAGTGTTGATGTTCTTTAAACACAAAGAAAAAATATTTAAAACGGAAAAAGGTGTGGGACCCCCCCTCAATAATTGGGTTTTTAATGCATGCCAAAATAAAAGTCCTGTTTAGCATCGTTTTGCAACCAAGTATGGCGTTTTGCACTCTAAAAGATTAACGAGAAAAAAATATTTGCAATACAAATAAATCAAGTTGTTGGGCCCTCCTAGTGGGGGAGCAACTGGTTTGCCGTTTGAATTTGTGATACAATATTGGCTTTTTTTAGTTATTACTACTATTTTTGGTGGTAATAAGCAAATTATTGTTTTTAGATTTACTAATGGTAACAACTATAATAGTGTGTTTAACTCTCTTTAGTTTGAAATATTTATGGCCTCCCTATCACAAACATTAATGGGTCATTGTTCTATCCAGCAGCTATGAAAACATTAGATTGATATTCCCTCAGCAGATGTGCTCATAAATGTAATAACTTAACTTGTTCAATGGCATTATTGGGTCTGAAAAATGTTATAATTTAAAAAATAACTGTATTTAACATTAAAAGCATTAGGAAAAATCTTTTATATTCAAGGCTTACGAGAAATTAAGTGGTCTTGCAAAAACTGTTATTTGGTAAGTAAGAAAATTAATGTTGAAACAGTTACTCAACCATATTTCGTATAGAAATTCACGAAAATATAGTGAATTTGCTCATGCATTAATTATTCAGAGTAAATAGAAAAAAAAATACACAATAAAAATAATAAAAAATTATTACTGTAAGTTAGAATAATGTTTGTAAATGCTGTGTTATAAGTCTAGTCGTCACAATCACCGTCTTCATCAAAATGGTAATAATGAGTGCTACTGTTTTCACACTTCTGAGAATCATCATTTGGACACAAATACATATCAGTGCACGGTAGATAGCTACGGCAACAGGAGCACAATTTGGGGAGAAAGTCTGTTTTTCAAGAGCATTTTATGAGCTCTAATATTTCTAAAGGTGCTGGTGGCATGTCTGTAATTTTAGGGACATAATAACCATTACTAGCTTCCCAACCATAGCCCGGTTCAGGAGATGTTATGAAGCATGAGCAGTAAAATCATTGTTCCAAACTATGCACTGATAAAATAGCCCTCAATATAGAGAATTTTAGAGCGGACAACTTTGGTGGCATCTTTTTAGATTCCATTTTTTTTAAATATACCATCTTACTTCTCCAACTGCCGATGATGTTGATAATGGCATATAAAGTTTGCAGAACAATTTTTCTATTCCCTCTTCAACACTCCCAAATTTCCTTTGCCTGAAAAACATTCTGTGTTAACACAGCCAGTGAAGGCATGAAATCCTGACAAAGCACTGGCTTTTAGTGGACCCATTACTAGATAGTTAATACTTGGTTATTGAAGTATAACAGCTAACAATGCTGGCTATTCTGTTGGTGGTGCAGGTATCAGTGAGGTAACATGAACTGCAGTTATTGGAAAAGCTGTAGTTATATGAGAAATGAAGGTGGCCCGTGTTGGGATATTTGAATTTCCTCTCATGTCTTCACTTACGCATTGTGTGCCATCTTGCAAGGGAGCACCTCTGATGTTGTGGAATGTCTTCCCTATAAATCATACCTTCATGTCGGTAATATCAGGATGGCTTATAGAAGCTGGGCTGAAGTCAGGATAAGTTTTGTATTTTAGAATCAGTATGGATGGCATAAAATAATCTTTAATAAGAGTTGAACAGTCAGGAATGTATAGTGCACAATTTCCAGACGTTTTCCACGGTTAAATAGCTTGTGTACTGTCATCTGCCTCTTTTCGCTGATAAATGGCCAGCACTGTGGCATGTTTTTTTTTCCATTGGAGGTATCTTCCATAAAATTTACAATGTCTGATGCGAAAAATATATCGGTTCTTGACCATATTTGCAGGTAAATACACTCCATTATTCCTGCAGATATAATCCATATCACACTCTACGATTTGCGCCTCATAATTGAGAAGACAGTTTTATACTAGATCGAGAAGCCCAGTCCATGAAGCAGATTGACTAGACGATTTAAACATGGAAAAGAATTGAATATTATAAACTCAGCGTTGTTGACGACTTTACACTTTTTGAGAAATTTAGAGTAATAGAACCTCACATATAGCTATTTTGAACTATTTTTGATTAAATTTCGATAGAAAAGGCGAAAATTAAAAAATATTCAATTTTAGTCGATTACAACTTAAAAGACTAATAAAAATCGAAAATAACCGATTATTATCTGATTTATTTGTACTTTTTGATTAATTTTAGAATAAAATAACATAAAATAGAGCTATTTCGAACCACTTATGAATACATTTCCATACAAACGACGAAAATAAAAATTGACAATTTTAACGATTTTAATGTGCGAAAATAATATAAATCAAAAATAACCGATTATTTGCATATTTTATAAATTTTAAAAAATTTCGAGTAAAAAACATTAGAGTTAATTCGAACAATTTGTGACTAATTTTCATTAGAAACAACGAAATATAAAAAATTGTAATTTTTAGACGATTTCAACATTGGAAAATAATAGAGTTTATTAAATCGGCTTGGGAGTACGATTTTAGGCTTTTTAGGCAATTTAAAGTAACAGAACCTCAAATAGAGCTATTTTGAACTAATTTTGATTAAATTTCGATAAAAACGGAGAAATATATAAAAAAAATCAATTTGAGTCGATATAAACTTAAGAAATTAATAAAAATCAAGAATATCCGATTATTAGCTGACTTTATAATTTTTTTACACTTTAGAGTAAGAGACCCTTAAATAGAGCTATTTCGAACAACTTTTGAATATATTTCTATGAAAATCATATAAATCGAAAATAGCCTATTATTTGCCGTATCTATTTTTTTGAGCAATTTCGAATAAAAAACCATTAATAGAGCTATTTCGAACAACTTGTGACTAATTTTCACTTAAATCAACGATATATATACAAATTTTTAGACAATTTCAACAATGGAAAAGAATGAAATTTTATAAAATCGGCTTTGTTGACAATTTTAAACTTTTTGAGCAATTTAGAGTAACAGAACCTCAAATACAGCTGTTTGAACTACCTTTGATTAAATTTCGATAGAAAAGGCTAAAAATAAAAAATTGTCAATTTTAGTCGATTTTAACTTACTAAAATAATAAAAATCAAAAATAACGGATAATCAGCCGATTTTATACTTTTTGAGCAATTTTAGTATAAAATAACTTAAAATAGAGCTATTTCGAACAACTTATGAATACATTTCTATAAAAACGACAAAAATAGAAAATTGTCAATTTTAACATATGAAAATAATATAAATCTAAAATAGCCAAATATTTGCCGATATTATACTTAATGAGCCATTTCGAATAAAAAAAACACTTAATAGATGTATTTCGAACAACTTGTTATTCATTTTCAGTAGAAACGAAAAAATATAAAAATGGTTATTATTAGACGATTTCAACATTGTAAACAAATTGAATTTTATAAAATCGGCTTTGTTGACGATTTTACACTTTTTGAGAAATTCAGAGTAAAAGAACCTAAAATATAGCTATTTGAACTACCTTTGATTAAATTTCGATAAAAAAGACGAAAATTAAAAAATATTCAATTTTAGTAAATTTCAACTTACAAAAAATAATAAAATACGAAATTAACCGATTATTTGCCAATTTATTTGTAATTTTTGATTAATTTTAGAATAAAATAACCTAAAATAGAGCTATTTCAGACAACTTATGAATACATTTCTATAAAAACAACGAAAATAAAAAAATGTCAATCTAAACGTTTTAACGTACGAAAATAATATAAATATTAAATCGTCGGTTATTTGCCGATTTAATACTTTTTGAGCAGTTTCGAATAATAAAACCCTTAATAGAGCTATTTCAAATATATTGTGACTAATTTTAACTAGAAATGACGAATTAAAAAAAAATGTTATTTTTAGACGATTTAAACATGGAGAAGAATTAAATTTTATAAAATCGGTTTTTTTGAAGATTCTAAACTTTTTGAGCAATTTAGAGTAACAGAACCTCAAAAAAAGCTAATTAAACTACTTTTGATTAAATTTCGATAGAAAAGAAGAAAATTAAAAAATATTATAGTTTAGTCGATTTCAACTTAAGAAGATAATAAAAATAAAAAATAACGGATTATTAACCGATTTATTTGTACTTTTTGATAATTTTTAGAGAAAACAACCTAAAATAGAGCTATTTCTAACAAATTATGAACACATTTCTATACAAAAGCCGAAAATAAAATATTGTCAATTTTAGCGGCGAGTCGAGAATGCCGCTCAGTTGACGAGTTTCGTAATTTATTGAAACAGACACTAAAATAAATCTATTGTGATCTATTTGTGAACAAATTTCACTTGAAACGACGAACAAAAAGAATGGTCATTTCTAGACAATTTCAACAGACCATTTTAAACAGTAAATCGACCACTTGTACCTCCTATAATTGAGTTTGTCAATCACTTGTACCTCCTATACTTGAGTTTGTCAATCACTTGTACCTCCTTAACTTGAGTTTGTCGACCACT
>CABFOV010013077.1:0-10308 GCA_902141375.1 Timema poppense
AGTCGAGCTCAAGATGTAGCCTTAATTTTGGTACAGGCCGCCCCTCTGACACTCGGCTCAAGACCTATTATAAAAGTTGATCAGACTTTGAAGCTTTTTAGTTGCACAATTTGCCGCTATATGAGATAGCGTTGTGATCGTTGCGGATAGTTGTGACGTTTTATAACAACAGCTGTTCAGATTTATAAGATTTTATTTCTGCACAATGGCTTCACGTGTCGAAAATTAAATAAATGTCCAGATTGTTTCAAAACTGACGTGTCAACGTTTATATTTCCTCAACCTTCAAGAGACATGATTGTAAGACCATGGTCAAAAGAACTTTAGAAAAAAATAAAAAATCTATAATGATAAGATTTTGTGAAAAATATTTTTATCCAAAGGATATTTTACGAGAGTGGATTGTAGCAGATAATGATGAAATAATTTTGCAAAAGCAATCTATGCAATTGTTTTTTTATAATTTTTCTCTTAATTATTTCCACATTGGTTGATCAATGTTTGCACTTAACAAACTTCCGCTAGATATTACTAACCAGCAATCCTATGTAGTTGACTACTTATATGTTTATTTATAAATTATAATAGCGATTTTTCTACTGCCTTAACTTTAGACATTATTTATATATCAAAATAAAATAAAAAAGTTTATTTTTTAATTGTGGATAGTGCTCTAGAATTGATACGAGTAAAACATTATTTCTCAAAACAGCAAATCATTAAGAAATGTATATTACCATTTATACTTGCAAGTAAACTACAAATCAAATAATACTATAATCACATCTAGGCCTATTTAATTTAATTCGATTTTGTAATATTCAGACATCTCACTAGAATTAAAATCCAGACGAAGGACATTTATTTGCACATGAAAGGTTAGAAAGGTTAAGTAAGAAGGGGACGATACTCAAAAACCTTACCCATAAATATTTCACTTGTTTTTGTTAGTTATGGAGATATGGAGAATCAATTGAAATTAAATGATATTATTTGCGTTCGAAAGTATTTGACAACAGCACATTAAAAAAGTAAAACTATTTGTTTAGTTTTTTAAATGGCATTTGCCACAAAAGTATTAAATTATTCATATAGGACTGAAACTGCTCACATCCTGATGTGTTAATCTCTCTTAATATGACTGTACTACAGCTTGGTAGTAACAATCGATATGTTGCTGCAAGTAATATTAATACAGTAATTTAATTAAATAACATTTAGGGATGATAGGTACTACCAATAAATGTCTTGGCGCTTAAAGAAGTCAAATATAGTATTTGAAAAATGTCTACTTGAAGGCAGGAAACAACCCTGGGACCACTATAAAGACGGAAGTACCAAAGTAAAATGTTTAAATCTCATTTTTTTAAATAATAAAACTATATTGAATCTTTATAGAATGTATGCAAGAACGAAATGAGCAAAAGTGAAAGGCGAGTGGTATTGATTTGTCTCGGTATTGAGCCATCTGCAAGAACGTACCCTCTAAGATAGCTAATTAACACCACTCACACTTTAGAATATGATTTTTTTTTTTAAATCCACTCAAACATCACCCTTCTTATTCACTATTCACGTTTGCTTATTTCATTCTTGCATTCTGCCTTATCCCTTTATTGAGGGAAAGACTCTAATTTTCGTATTCAGACAAATTACCCTAAATGCTACTAATCATAATTAAATCAAAAATCCCCTCAGATTCTATGAGCTAGATGCTAAAACTGATTGATGTCTTAGTCCCTTAATACATCAATTTAAATAATAATTTATAGCCATGTTTATATGATCAAATTTTACCAAACAAATAATTTCCATGTGATTTATAATACAGAAATTCAAATTTAAATTATCTTAAATCGATTAGCAAATGATTAATTGTAATTTTTATGTTATCATTTGCTGTGAGATATTCTTTTTATTCACTATATATCCCATTGGGGATAAAATAATTACTGTCTAACAGTAAAATATAAACTTGGAGGTCCTAACTTCTCTTCAAAATTTAAATTGCGCGCGCGCTATTCCACAACGACACTAATGTCATTTGGCTTCAATGTTTGATAACTAGAACTAAAAAATAGCCAGACCCGTATATCTTAGACTCTGGTACAGACTAATATATTATATAGTATTATCACGTTGAAAACCTAGATTTAATTATCTGATATAAATAGATAGAGTTAGCATAACTAAGATCCTAACGACGTTTGAGAACATATCCCAGATATAAACAAGTCAAAGATAGAAAATATCCCAGATATAAAGTCAACACAGATTATAGACTTACATAAATTAAATTTAGTGGTAGTTAAATGCACACATTATTTTAATAACGATAAAAGTATTTTATACTCTGTTAAATAAGTTTAAGGTGTTCTCGAAAATTTACTTAATAAAACAAAATAAAGGGAATATATTTTATATAACACAATGAGCTAAGAATCCAATATTTATCTTAAGGGGGCTCTGTAAATCTTTAAATGGTTAAGATAATTACGTCCCTATGACCAAAAAGAATAGTGGGATAACATACTGTTGATGTCCATCTAGTTATATTATAGAACCCATAGGCCACTAGATAGTATGTTCAAATATTAATTTGTAGAATACTTTGTCTTGAGGCCATTAAATGGCACATTCAGTTATTTTAAATGTGAAACACCTTGTCTATAGGCCGCAAGCTGGTCTTTTCGTATGGATATATTACATTTTATTTAGTACCGCCCCTCGGCTCGGTCCATAAGATATACTGTCATTACTGTGACAGTCCCTCCCTCATCCCAATATTTGAGTTATTATAAAGTGTACAATTGATTGGTCAAGGATTATATAATTAAATTCTTTTACCGGTTTTGTCTGTCATATTTGGTTCTGGCAGGATAAAATATATATTATTTCAAGTTAGTGTAAGCTGCATCATCTACATTTTGGGTAGCTGGCTATGAATTAATGGAAGATGTTTGGTTTCAATTTAGGTTCTTTCTTTTGTATCGGTTGATTACTAGCGGATAGTTCATAGGACTGAATTTTTACCGCCCAATCAGCCATTTTGCGGGTCACATTTATCTTTTTCTGGAATTAATCTCTAAAGATGCCATTAGCGCAAGCCCAACTTTTTGGCGTTTGGATAATATAGGAGGGATGATGCGTGTCTCTTAAAATAAAAACAACTGATGAAATTATAGACCAGGTCGTTAGGTTAACGCCCGAGTTGGTCGGGTCAACCAGATCGGATCGGCTGTATGTTCTGGAATAAAGAGAATATTTAAAAATAAAATTATGGGCTTCTGTTTATTTTTTCACGGTGGCTAGGATGTAATCCTATACCATAATATATGGTGAAGTTGAGAATTATGTCTTTATAGTGATTTTAAAAGGAGGCTTAGCTCTTCAGTAATAAACAATTTATTATTATATTTGTTGGTGAACATTCAAGAGGTCTGATCAACTGCCAGAGGGAAGTTTTACCTGGATGTTTTCTATGAAGAAGAATTTTGTTGAATTCAGCCCAAATTATCTATTATCATACGGAGCATCTTGCCTCACTTAAAAAATTTTATTAGACTAAATAAAAGAATATTTTGTGATCTATCTAAAGAATATTTTGTGATCTATCTAAAGCAACATATTGAAATAGTTAGATATAAACTTTACCTTTTTATTAAAAGCTTCCCAAGTGCTGTTCCATAACAATATAAGTATAAACTATTTTGATTGTTGAGGCCTTTTATTTTTTACATAAAGAGACTTCCAAAATTTAAATTAATTCAATAGTATTGCATCCAACAATAATATATAATAGTGAATATTTTTCCATTCAAATCTTTTTGTGGATCTTTAAATGAGTTACACCGTTTTTCTCCATCTTTATTGTATTTTCGAAATTGTGATGAGTTAATGCCAGTAATAACTCATTATTACTTACCAAGGGCTCCTTAGGTAGTTTTTGTTGGAATTATAATATTGAATAATAATCACAATTAGTGCTCAATTGGTTTGTCCTTATTTTTGCTCCTGGTTCTTAAGGTGCATTGAAATTATTGTTAGTGCAAGAGAGATAGGATTACCTTCAGGATCACCGCCCTGAGCAGCCGGTGGGCCGAGGAAGAGGTGTCGTCATGACGCTGAGCTAGGTCATATGCTCATAATATCTCTCTCTCTCTAGCTAGGTCATGTGCTCATCTCTCAGAATATTTAAAGCTTAAGGGGGTGGCGCCCAATATATATATAGTGTGTCAGGGACTAGTAAGGTGTAATCTATAAGAAGTGTACTCATATTTGCGTGGACGGGTGAAAAATCCCCACCAGTACATCCAAACAAGTCTCGACCTCCTCGTCATCGGCCCACTAGTCTAGTCACGTGGCCACCCAAGAAGGTGAATTGAGAATGTACACCCCTAGTCCCAAGGCCGATACACGTCATTTCAAAATGTTGCCAGGGATGTGGTGATAAATAAACAGCCAGGGCACTGGACGTCGTGCCTGTCCTAGTCTTGAGTTACATTATGAGGTATACGAGGCCACGACGTGTCGAGCAAGCCGGCCGTGGGAAATAAAGGACTCGACAGTCGTGGATGAATAGAGTGTGATATAAAATGGTGGCTGGTGGGTTTGGAGTTCTTCTGGAAGGAGGAGGAAGGTTAAAAAATAATTATTTTTGAAGAATACAAATTTTACTATTTATAATTTTTTCAATATATTCTCAAAATGGAAAAAAAAAACCTTTGCAAACACTTATTATTTAATGTTAGTTACATAACTCTTGGTTTATTGCTGTATTTACGCGAGTAAAAGATTACACCAACGTTTTTAAAAAAAAAACTTTGGAGGGAAAATGTAATTTAAATTACAGTGTAAGAATATATTTGTATTTATCTCTTACAAAAAGTTTTCAAAACTCGGTTAATTTGGGGTGTTTACTGCAGATAAAACAATTGCATACATTTTACTATCATCCCATTATTTTACAAATATGAACCTCCATTTTGACTTTGAACCTCGAGTCATGGAAACTATCACAGAACAAGAGGAAATATAAATAGTAATGGTCTGGGATCTGGTTGTTGAGTTTGGCTCTGAACCAGGAATAACAAATAGAGTTATAAAACAAATTACAACTCAAAATTTTGAAAATAACCTAACTTCATTTTTCCTTTAGGATATGAAGGTCCTAACTCAGATATCGATATCGCTGTAATGGACGCGATGAGGGGATGTATATACTCCAGGGGCAGATTGAACAAGTACGACTTGTTAGAGATCTGGAACCTTGTACTCGGGTAAATACGGCAATCGTCGGGCCCCATCTCCCTCTACTCCTCGTCAGCGGCATACGAGACAAACATATTACAAAACATGACATACAAAATGTTGGTTGTGATTTCCTTTAGCACCTTCATGTGGTTGGGTCATTAGCACTTGTGACCGCACTACCGACTATAAGATACAACACGTCTTCTTGACGTAATTCATCCTCACCCCTTTCTTCTTGCTCCTGTTCCTGTGGTCCTTCTGGAACAAAACACAATATATTCAGTTCGAGCTTGTGTTTATTGCATGGTAGTGAATTGCGCGTGACAAGTGTCAGCCAATGAGATTGATGATGTTTAAAATAACGAGTATTAAGACTGTGTTGGAGGACTAGCTCGCACTTACGTCCTTCTTGATCTCCCGGACAAGTGTGTAGAAAGCATCGTCCACCCCGAGCCGGGTCTTGGCCGATGTCTCCACGAATGGAATGTTGTATTGGCGAGATATGTCTTGAGCCTGGGACGGGTTCACGGACCTCGTGGGGAGGTCGCACTTGTTGCCCACCACTAGAATAGAGTCGCAACAACACTTTACACTGCTGACACTGGACAGCCTCTTGGAGAGTGTCCTCACCTGGGGTTCATTCTAAGAAGAGTGTGTAGTCTGTGGTTTTGGTCAGTTTGTTCAAAGATCGGAGAACTGAGCCATTACAAATTGTTTTACAAGTTTACAAACGAATACCAACATTTCCAATTGTGTTTTATTTGGATGTTGAGTGTGTATAGAGCGTCTCCAAGGACTACAAGAGGTACTTACAGACCATGGGTACCTCCTTCACCCTCTTGATCTGTTCTCGGTACATGTTGAGTGTGTATAGAGCGTCTCCAAGGACTACAAGAGGTACTTACAGACACATGGGTACCTCCTCCGCGTCCTTCACCCTCTTGATCTGTTCTCGGTACATGTTGATGTCCTCGAAGGACTTGGCGTTGTTAACGGCAAACACCAGGAGAAATCCTTCCCCTGTCCGCATGTACTGATCCCGCATGGCGCTGAAACACCCGGCGAGGTCAAGGAGACACAACTCGGTAGTACTTGTGCACTTGTCCAAACAAGTTCATGTTGGACAATAAGTTATATCACTTACTCTATCTATTGCATAAACAACTTGAAACGTCATTGTCAGGCTAAAAAATGTATCCATATATCTCTATCTTGATCTAGTTCTATCCAGTCCACCTCATTACACCCTATCTCTATCTTGATCTAGTTCTATCCAGTCCACCTACATTACACGCTATCCCTATCTTGTCTTGTAATGATTATAAGGTATGTAACTCATCATTATGTAACCTTCTACACTCCCAAGTGTGGATCAACTCTAATTGTAAGCACCCTAAAGTTATATTACACTATTAATATCGTGAAATGTGTGTATGATTCAAGAACACCACCTTCGAGTATCTAGAGTTCACAACGCATCAATGCTACACGGTGTTTCAACCTAATTATTATTATATGCTTTAAGTACTAATTACTCTAATGGATTGGGAAGGTTGAATTAGAGGAAGTGAACCCGCATTTGCGTGGAGGGAGAGTGGAAAACCATCTAGGAAAAACCACCCTCAGTTCGCCCGACCGAGATTCGAACCTCGATCTCCCCGTCCTCAGCAGTCGAGCTTCAACACGAAACTAGCGCGTTAGCCAACTACGCCACCGAGGCGGGTTAAGTGTTTGTTGATACAAAAAAACGGACCATTCGGTAAATAAATAAGTTCACATTTAAACAAACTTTCTTTGTTTACAAGAAACAAGTTAATTTACTTCTAATGTGATAATATTTATTAACATACTTTCAATACTTGGTATTACCATTGGTTTAACAGGATCAATACAGGCAGTAAATAGTGACCAATACAGTGGGGACTTTTTACCACAAAAATTAACAAAATAGTTGTCTTTTTTCCACCATATTTCAGGAAATTCAAAGAGGTTATATATATATATAATTATGTAAGTTAAAATAAATTGTGCAGAGAACCGCAAAGACTTTCTCCCTCCCTTTAGCTAAAAAATGGAGACATTTAACTTAAAATGATAAGATTTGTGAAACAAAATATATCAGAAACTTGTCGGGTTTATGAAAATATACTTGGAATGAAAGATTAGTATTTTTCATAGTATCACAATTTTAAAAAGATAAGATATTTTCTATCCCAAATTGTTGCAGATATTTGCTCAAAATTGGAAATTTCCGCTGATATTAAGTAACCTCAATTCATTTTTACATGGAAAAATGAGTGTAGCCATTTTGTTTGTAATTTTAAACAGTTCGTAGATAAGAAATTTGATCAACATTTCTAGAATGTGTCTCTCGATGATCTGGTTTTGCCCTTCAGTAAACTAAGTAAGTGCCCCTAATTTTAGAGTTAGACATCCAACTCCAAGGACCCCTCAAGGGAGCCCAATCAGTGAAATGATCCGGGTCTAGGCAGAGACACACTCGGACATCGCGGAAACAACTTTTCCTCTTAGGGTCATGAAACGTCAATATTTATCAAAATTTCGAGTTTGACTTATTTGACGCTAGCAATCCGAGGTATTGAGAGAGAGTGTTTGGTATAACGAGGGTAATGTATGGGTAATGTTTACGTTTACCTCTTGGTACCATTGTTGTTGTACGGTTGGAGAATATTGGCTACTTTGGGCTTACAAGCGGTGTTCTAGGTTAACTGCAAGATCTGGGGTGATTAGCTATGAACTGGACCGGGTCTGGTTTGGTTTTTAGGGTGGTAACACTGCTGTCATGATCTCTGGAGACGAGTTCTCGATGGAGGCCTCGGGGGGTACACTCACCTGTATTCCTCCTGTCCTGCGGTGTCCAGAATGTCCAGAAGACAGGTTTCTCCGTCGATCACGACCTGCTTCCTGTAGGAGTCCTCTGGAGACACAAACCACACAACCTCAACAAACGGGTTGGTACCACTGACACCGAATATACTGTTTTACAACTACCAACCTTCAATCCTCAACCTTAAATTAGAATATTGAAAATAATATTAATAACAGCTAAATGTTAACATGCATACATTAGACTGAGAGTTAAATTACTGCTCTGGGGTCTGGTATTATTATTATTATCATTATTATTATTATTATTAGCACCGCGTCTTACTACCCGTTCGGGTTATACGCACTTACGCTAACGTGTAATGGTAGGGTGATTGTGAGATGAAATGGAGGACATACAGTTTAACGTGGGATCCGAACCACGGTGGAGGCCTGGCATTCCCCACATTCACAAGATGTCTTGTCAGAGGTGAAGGAAGGGTTTGGTAATCAGATAAATCTGTGCCGGGACCGAGGATTGAACCCNAAGATGTCTTGTCAGAGGTGAAGGAAGGGTTTGGTAATCAGATAAATCTGTGCCGGGACCGAGGATTGAACCCTGGCCGCCAGCATATCTGGTTGTAAGGTTTGTCTTATAATTATTATGTTGGGGCCGGGGACCGGCAGTGTCAAAATAAAAATAAAACTGTTGAAGCCAACACGTTTGAACCCAGATGTTGCCATCCCTGTCGCTCCAGCCCGACACGAGAGCGCAGTGTTAGGCCGGGGACCAGGATGGTGAGTATGAACTGTTCACTAGCACTAGAGTTAGTTGTGATTTGTTCAAACTGACCTATCGTCGGGTCGTACTCGTCCACAAAGCTGAAACAGACAAGTTATCATCTCGTTAATAAACATCGACAGCGTCTCATTGAGAGTCGTCACCTCAGAGATTACACAGGACACAGCCTCTGGACATGACGTGAGCGTCAACTTGACGGAGGAGAGACAGATTGTTTACTGGAGCGAAACCCAAACATTTTGGGCCGCAAGTTTACTCTACGTTTCTACAAAATAGAATGTAGCAAACGGCCGCGACATTTTACAGTTTGGGGGACAAACTGTATCGAACAAGTAGTCATCAGCCTCCCCTAAACAAACAAATGAAGCACTAAATAGGCGTGTTGACATTGCTCGCAACGTGATTGGTCGATTAGAGCATGCGTACCGCTTCACTTGACGTTACGCGATCATTGAATGATCGTGATCCCAACATAAGAGCTGTAATATAATCACCAATTGACCTGTTTCTACCTGTTCAGGGTGTACACGTATGATAATTACTCTGATTGGGTAGAAATGAGGCATTTTAGAGGTGATCTACCCGCATTTGCCTGGAAGGAGAGTGGGGACCACAGCGAGTAGACCCGGCAGGGATTCAAACCCTGATGTCAGCAGGCCCAGGTTAGCTGGTCAGGTCAATAGACATGGTAGACTATATCCTGGGTTATGATACCGCCGTGTATCGTGTATTGGAAAGTACTCACTGGTTCTGGATCAGTTGTATGGTCAGAGCGCTCTTTCCAACACCTCCGGCTGAAACACAACAAACACGACACGTGACACGAGAGGGGCGCTCAATCCAAGACAATGACGAGGAAGTTACAGTATTGTGTCCGGTGGGAGTGACTTCGTGTAGTCACAACTGTAGTCACATTGCTCAGTTCCTGGAGCCAACTTGGGACGGTTTCCCATGCTCCCTCCACGTAAATGTGGGTACATTTCCTCATCCCTACTCCTTCACCCCCACTAATGCAAGCCTTGTGACCGGCACGAAGACGGACTGATTGGAGACAGAGAGAGCCGCGCTAGTCCTCACATTAACTGCAATGTAAACACACGACACCAGAGCTGGTCTTGAGCAGGGTCAATTGGGGTCAAGTGAGTGTCATGGCCACCACACACGCCGTCACGACGAGACGGTTGTCCTCGTCACATAAACAGTTTGGTTTGAAAACTGATCCTTGCACGTCATATCATTTGTTACTCCTTAATATTTACATTATCAAACCCTTTCCAGCCCAAATTTGGAAGATATATCACGGTGTCTACTAAACTTGACCAATGAAATCCCCGACCTTTTCCCTGATCATTTCCTAAAATTCCCCACTAAAAAGGTATGTCACTTCCTTCTAACTCGCCACCCCCCCCCCTCCACCCTCGTTTTTC